>JARYGA010023028.1:0-16402 GCA_030545235.1 Helianthus tuberosus | reverse complement strand
TGTATATGGATCGTTCAGCTGCTTCTGGTTCTTAGCAAAAATGATTTGGTTTTCAGCTATGTTCCGGAGTTTTATTTGGAAACTCTGGTACAACATCTACCCTCAGTTTCACTTTTTTCTTAATTGCACATAAATTATTATTATTATATATAACATTTAAGGGTGCTTAGTAATAGTTTCATTTTTGTCTTTTAGTGAACAATTTTCATGTCCAATCCTTCATCTTTAATAAGTTCAACATTTGGCCCCTCAATTTTAACAAAGTTATATTTTAATTTTTAACGGATTTACACTACAACCTCTGAACTTTAATAAAGTTATCACTTTGAGTTTGAATATTCTGTTACGTGAATTTTTTTAAAGGTTTCGTAACGCTCCACGTGAGTGAGTTTTCGTAACGTTGTTTTTAAATCAAATTGACCGTTATTTTAAACCTTTTTAAATTATTCGGTTTTTTACATCACTCGCCGCTCATCTCTAAATACACCATTACGTTGTACTTTTTTTATTTATGTTTAAACCGATCCGCTGCAATGCGAGACCGTCGTGCTTATCTTTATATACGTTTTTTATGTAACTTTGTTAGAATAACTTGATTTTGGTATACAACAACGTAACTTTCCCGTGACTTTTGAATATACCGTCACAACGTGGTTTTTTTGAATATACGTTTCGAACCCGCCGTGATGCGCATGTGGTAACCCACTAGTTAATAAGTTGTAACTTTGATGTTGCTTCCAGGTTGACTGTTTTCATGTGCTGAGAAAAAGTAATCCTCCATTTGTTCCTGCCGGAATGTTTATAAAACAAGGGCTTACTTCATTTGTATGTCTCTTTTTCTATAAAAAAATCTATTTGATGATTTTGTGATGAGTAAAATGCCATTTTCGTCTCTATGGTTTGGCCAGTTTTGCGAATTTTGTCCAAAGATTTGTTTTTCCGCATCTGGATCCGAAAGGTTTGAAATCTTGCCATTTTCAACCGGCTCGTTAACTCCTTCCATTTTTCTCCGTTAAGGCGGAGGTATTTCCGTCTTTACTGTTAACTTAAAGGGCAATTCGGTCTTTTTCACTTTATGTAAAAAGACCGAATACCCCTGGAAAAAAACCGAATTGTCCTTTAAGTTAACAAAAAAGACGGAAATACCCTTGACTTAACGGAGAAAAATGGATGGAGTTAACGAGCCGGATGAAAATGGCAAAATTTTAAGCCTTTTGGATCCAGATGTGGAAAAACAAACTTTTGGACAAAAATCGCAAAAGGACGAACATGGCATTTTACTCTTGTAATTGTACATAAATGAATGTTTTTGATTTTGTGTTTCTTCAGGTTACTTTTGTTGTTACCCATTTCCGTGACCCAAGAATATCAAGTGCAGAGTTACGAGATCTACTTCTGCAATCGATTTCTGTATTGGTTCAATACAAGGAGTTTTTGGGTGCTTTCGAGAGCAACCAAACGGCAATTCATAGCCTGCCAACATCATTATTATCAGCATTTGATAACCGATCGTGGATTCCTGTAACAAATATACTCATAAGGTTATGCAAAGGCTGCGGCTTTGGATCTTCGAAGCATGGAGAGTCTTCATCGACTTCTAGTGTTTTTCAGGTGAAGTTATTACATTGTTTCGTAATAGAAGTGTTAAAAAAAGCGTGTCAAAGTCAAAGCGGTGGAGTTGGGCCACATCACTTTTTGTCCAAATATAATTTGTTTTTAAAATATAGATTTAATGTCTCAACTTTAATCACCACAGCTATATCATTTCAATAATGGCCAAGTTATTTCTCATATAATGATTTATGAGGTTTATGCATTAGAATACAACTAGTATTTTACCCGCGTGTTGTGGCAATCAGTGGCGAAGCTTGACAATGAAGACCGGGGGGTCGAAAACGTATATACCCAAAAATTTCTATACGAAAACTACATATATAACACTACTGAGCGAAAAGTTCGGGGGGTCGGCCGCCGCCCCCCTCGCCCCTTTTAAGCTGTGACCCTGGTGGCGATCACACAATACAGACACGTAATGTAGTTGTCAAAGAAGGGTAAAAAGAAACTTTATTAAAGGTTAAGGACTGTATGGTAACTTTAGTATTTTACCCTGAACGTTATGGCGGTATCAATACAGTACTGGTACGCGGTGTAGTTGTCAAAGAAGGGAAAAAACTAACTTAATTGAAGTTTAGGGACTGTATGATAACTTTAGTATTTTACCCTGCGCGTTGCGGCGGTATCGATACAGTACTGGTACGCGGTGTAGTCGTCAAAGAAGGGAAAAAGTAACTTTATTGAAGTTTACGGCCTGTACGATAACTTTATTAAAGTTCAGGGGTACAAAAGTAAATTAATGATGCAAAAAGGGGGAAACGATTGGCTGATTAAAGTGCAGGGGGTGTAAACGAAAATATATACTAAAAGACAAATAGTGTTAAAGAAAGTGGCCACCACATGTCACTCAGCATGTGAGTGGCTAGAATGAGTAGTGAGTGTGAGTAGGGTGGGGTTCTAGAGTGAACACTAGTGTATTTGTGAACTGAGTGAACAAATTCTAGCCATTGATTTACATCATCAAATGGAAATACACTAATGTATTTTCATCATCAAATCCTGACCATTGATTTACACTTGTGTATTGATAATCAAGGGCTATGATTAGTTCACACAGTTCTTGATCACAAATGAACCTAACCCTATATATAACAAGAGAATAAATAAGAAAACTTCTGAATAAATGGCGGTGGTATCAGGAGGACGTAGATGGCTGTGGTGAAAATGGCGTTGGTGAGTATGTCGTAGTTTATATTAGGTTAGAATGTGGGTATGCTGTAAATGTGGGAACTTCTAAATTAGGAAGTTTTAAGTGATTTAACTATCAAATAATTGATCTCATAGAATGATCAGTGTAACTAAATTGATTTTGTAACTTAGTTCGCATAGAAGAAATTACGTTAGTCCGATGCGCACGTGTATGTGTGTATATATATATAATAAAGTGTGCATATTAGAATATTTGTTTGTAATAAAAAAAGAAATGTTAAATATATAAATTAGAACCGTGCAATATATATCCATCCATTTTTATTATAATACAATTGTAAAGAAAAATGCTAAACCAACGTTTTCTTTTAAGACACGTGTAATCACAAAGATGAATTACATCGCTTCATTTTTTGTGGCGGCACATTTAAATGTGAAGCAAAGCATCGTAAGCAGGTGTTAATTCGTTTTTAACCGATGCGACTTTGTGGCGGCACATTTAAACGTGAAGCGAAGCATCGTAAGAAGGTGTTAATTCGTTTAACCGATGTGACTTTTGAAAGAAAGGGGTATAAACCTTTTATACATAGAAGCGAAGGGGTGTGTGTTAAATAAAGGGATATGTATGTTAAAGAAAGGTTGCTTGTGTATTAAACAAAGAGGTATGTGTGTTAAACAAAGAGGTACATGTTGATTTTTGTGTCCAAGGGACGCAACTTTTCAATAAAAGGGAGGTAACCCAAGTTACTAATTGTATAAGAGAAGAGTATAATATAATTTGGGCGACTTTTGATTTGTTTGACCCATTTGATTTGCTTATAGATAAAACCGAACCCGAATCGACTCGCTCTCAAGTAAATGGAAATAAACTGCCGCCTTAATACAACCTGAAACAATTTCCCAACCGGAAACAATTTCTAATGTCAATTCTAACATCTATGTTTGATTATTGGCAGAAATTAATACGCGATGCTTGTCTCGAAGACGAAGAATTATTTTCAGCATTTCTCAATCGTCTTTTTAATACCCTTAGCTGGGCAATGACGGAATTCTCAGTGTCCATTAGAGAAATGCAAGAAAAAGGCCAGGTATTATGATCTTCCTCAAACGTTTGTGTTTTATCTGGAAATACATATTTCTTCTCGCCCAAATTTAGTTTCGAGTAAAATGCCATTTTCGTCTTTGAGGTTTGGCTAGTTTTGCGACTTTCGTCCAAAGGTTTGTTTTTCCACGTCTGGATCCGAAAGGTTTGAAATCGTGCCATTTTCATCCAGCTCGTTAACTCCATCTATTTTTCTCCGTTAAGTCGGGGGTATTTCCGTCTTTTTTGTTAATTTAAGGGCAATTCAGTCATTTTCACTTTATGTACGAGCATTTAGCATAATGTACAAGTATTCAAAAACCGAGTTGCCTTTTAAGTTAACAAAAAGACGAAAATACCCTTGACATAACGGAAAAAATGGATAAAGAGCCGGATCAAAATGGAAAAATTCTAAACCTGTTGGAACCAGATGCGGAAAACCAAATCTTTGGACGAAAGTCGCAAAACTGGCCAAACCTTAGGAACGGAAATGGCATTTTACTCTTTATTTTTTAAATGAATGCGCATTTTCTTTTCAGATGATAGAATTTCAGCAGAGGAAATGTAGTGTTATATTTGATCTTTCGAGCAATCTAGCAAGGGTACTAGAGTTCTGTACATGTGAAATTCCTCAGGCTTTTCTGTCGGGGTCAGATACAAACTTGCGCAGATTAGTTGAGTTGGTTGTTTTTGTTCTCAATCATTTGACTTCAGTTGCTGACCCGGAATTCTTTGACTTGTAAGTTTCTTCTATTATTGACTTGCTTTTATTTCTTCAAATAATCTTGGTTTTAAATAGGGCGGAAGCCCCAAAGCCTTTGATTGCTTAAGGCGATGACTATACAGGAGGCGCAGGCATGAGGCGCGCTGATAGGAATCATAATCTGGTTTATAGTTAATTGTCATTTGTCTATTCTAGGAGGGGGTAAAGTGTAATTGCTATTTCTATAAATAAGGATCAATAGTCATTTAGGAAGGGAGGAGAGATTTTAGGAAGTTGTTAGGCTCATTGCATTAGCATGAGAAGGGATAGCCCTGGACCACTTCGGTGGTTAGTTATTTGTATTATCTTCTTCAGTCAATCGATATAGTTTCATATTTGCTTTCATCATCTCCATTAAATTCAGCTATCTATCATTGGTCCGACCTGCCACTGCTCTACCACTGCTCGATCTCAGATTCAATCAGATCTATCTTCAATTTTCGGTTCCTTGTCACAATCGGATCTCAGATCTAATTCGTTTCAGATCTTCTGCCTTCCATCAGATCCAATTCGTTTCAGATCTTCAATTTCCGCTGCAACATCGTCGATTTCTGAATCCAATTTCTGAATTCTCGGATTTCAGTTCCGATTTCAAATCAATCGCTGGTTTCACACCTCTGTTCCTGTTCGAGTTCCAGATCTCTCCAGTTCGTTATATTTTCTGAAACAATCTCCAATATGGTGAATACCTCTACTCGTCTGGACATTCTGGATCAATTGATTCAGAAGCTTCAGAGTGATATGGCAAATCAGTCTTCTCGACTGGATTCCATCGCTGCTACCTTAGATGCGTATCGGGCGGAATCCGCTGAATTTCGTAAGGTGATGCTCGCTTGGATGAAGGATCAGGAGACAAACCACACCGATCTTCCACCAAAGTCAGGGCTATCAGATTCGCTTGGTTCGGGAGTCGATTCCGGTGCGGTATTTACTTCTTCTAGTCTCAAATCTGCTTCCAATGGGGATTTGTCTGGTGATCGTTCGGCTTTATTAGCTCAATTGGAGGCAATCGTGTCCAGATCTGAAGCACGCTTGCATGGTCATACGATTTCATGTTCTTCAGGTTCCAGCTCTCAATTGCCGTCTTCGATGGTTTCGGCTGATGCTAAATCGTTTGGCGCTGGGTATTTAGGGTCGCACAGGGCTGATTGGGTTACATCAGATAGTATGCAAGGAAAGTTGGGCTTGGACACTATAGTGGGCCTACGTATTCAGCAGAAAATGGTTGTGGATCTGGGCTCTACACGTCTGGGATCGCCGGGTGACGTACTTACTTCAGCAATTCAGTTTCTGTTTCGTGACACCATCTATTCCGCATCACAGTTGGTCTCTTTTCCCTTGCCTTCGGTACATGTCTCTATCCAAGTTGCTGGGAAATTATTGCTGGCGGGGATGATAAAACCTCCGGTTTTGGTCCCAATTTCAGTTCCCTTTGACAGGGGGAAATTTTCGCTCGAATTCTACGATCGACGTTCAGGTTGTAAGGGAGGAATGATCCCCACTAGTCATCTTTGGGTGGTGCATGGGCAGCCTCGACCACCTGAGTCACTCTCGAAGAAATCTACGCTTGGATGTCAAGTCGGTTGTCGTTCCCAGTCTTGAGGGCAAGACTGTTTTGAAGGGGGGAGTAATGATAGGAATCATAATCTGGTTTATAGTTAATTGTCATTTGTCTATTCTAGGAGGGGGTAAAGTGTAATTGCTAGTCATTTAGGAAGGGAGGAGATATTTTAGGAAGTTGTTAGGCTCATTGCATTAGCATGAGAAGGGCATAGCCCTGGACCACTTCGGTGGTTAGTTATTTGTATTATCTTCTTCAGTCAATCAATATAGTTTCATATTTGCTTTCATCATCTCCATTAAATTCAGCTATCTATCACGCGCCTCTTGTATACGTGAAGATTTTGTGCATCAGGATGCTGCACATGTAGCTTTTTAGGGTTGTACATAGGGCTGCAAACAACCCGAACGAATACGCACATGACCTTGTTCGTGTTCGTTTGATAAGGGAATATATGTTTTCACAAACTGTTTATGAACATTTACCAAACGAGATTTTATGTTCGTGTTCGTTCGTTAAGGAAATGAACGTGTTTGTGTTCGTTTGTTAATTTAGGCAACGAATGTTCATGAACACAAACTAATGTTCATGAACACAAATGGAAACAAATGAACACAAACAAGTGTTCATAAACACAATATATAATACTCTAATACTTGTTAAATGTTTTATTTATTGGAATTTTGAAGCATTTAAATAAAATATAAAAACTGAAAACACTAATGAACTATCGAAGATAAATGAACACGTTACCAAATGTTCACGAACATAAATGAATGAATGTGGCTTCTGTTCATGTTCGTTCATTTAACTAAACGAACAAAATTTCTTGTTCGTGTTCGTTCACTTATTAAACGAACGAACACAAATGAACTTCTTGTTGAACTTTTCATGAACTATTCAATGAACGTTCGGTTCGTCTTGTACATGTAGGTTTTCTATATATTAGTTTATATATAGAGCCTATTTATGTTAATATTTTGGGTACGCAATATGCTAGAAACTATTGAGAAATATAAAAAAAGTATACATGTACCTTGCGCCTATGCAGTGCATCTCACACCACGCACTTTGGTTCCGGACCCTATCGCGTCGGTGTGCCTCATGCTTTCTAAAACCAAGCAAATAATAAAATTAGAGTAAAGTACATGGATGGTCCTTGTGGTTTACCAAAATTTTGGATTTGGTCCCTAACTTTCCAAAAGTACACGGATGGTCCCTGTGGTTTGCACTTTGTAACGCATTTAGTCCCCAACCAAGAAATCTAAAGGTTTTAGCATGTCCAAGTTAGGGACTAGATGCGTTAGAAAGTGCAAACCAAAGGGATCATCCATGTACTTTGGAAAAAGCTGGGGACTAAATGCGTGACAAAGTGCAAACCATAGGGACCATTTGTGTACTTTTGGAAAGTTAGGGACCAAATCCAAATTTTGGTAAACCACAAGGGCCATCCATGTACTTTACTCATAAAGTTATTTCACTTTTAGTTTGGACGTCAGTCGGTAAATCTTAGTGTTAAGTAAATGGGTCATGTATTATCTCTAACGGGTCAAATGGTTAAAGTCAAAAAGCTCGAATAAAAGTAAATGGGCCATATGGGCTCAAAGTCACCCAAAGAGGCATGATTTTATTTGTTATCATCTTGAATTTGTTGTGGTTGTACAGGACACTTAGAAGACCTGGTCAGACTCCAGAAAAAGTCAACAGAGGCATTATCTTGGCGCCTTTAGTTGGTATCATCTTGAATTTGCTGGATGCTAGTCTTGTAACCGGCTCTAGTGATCAGAACGATATTTTGGGCACTTTTGCAAGCATGGACTGTGCGGATACTCTTATATCTGGTTTCCAGTATCTATTAGAGTTCAATTGGGTTAGTATTCGTCACTTTCACACGTTTTTTTTCTGCACCCAATAGAAACAGGTGTTAGCTTCTTTAACGGTGAGAAACGAGTCAACTTGTTATGCATTAAACCTTGTAAATTGTGTTATGTTTTGACATATTAGCCTGCACAACGTTATCGGTTTTGAGTAGGGGTGTTAAACGGGCCATGTTCGCGGGTTGGTGGGTTGAAACTAAAGAGGACATGAACCCGAAAATCATGTCAGACACGTGAGCCACAGCATGCCTTTGTATTTACGTGTTGACTTGAAGACGCACTGTTTTAACCCGAACTATATTATCTTTTGCTTGTTAAGACTAAATTTACAAATGTATATAAAACAGTTACATTTAGAATATAAAACCTGATGCTTGTTTCTCTTTTTTTTTTTTTTTTATTTTGGCATAAAGTACCCAATCAGTTTGAACTTTAAATTACAACATAAAACACATTTTTTATTTATAAAATAAACGAGTTAAATTGGAAAATCCACAAACCCACTAGGTCGACCCATTCAGCTAAATGTATTTGCACCTGAACACCCGCAAATTTTGTATTAGGTACAAAACCTGTCATTTTGCGGTGTCTATTGTTGATCTCTCTCTCTCTCTATATATATATATATATATATTCCAATCAGTTTGAACTTTAAATTACAACATAAAACACATTTTTTATTTATAAAATAAACGAGTTAAATTGGAAAATCCACAAACCCACTAGGTCGACCCATTCAGCTAAATGTATTTGCACCTGAACGGCAACCTATTTAGACTAAAACCTAAACCCGCAAATTTTGTATTAGGTACAAAACCTGTCATTTTGCGGTGTCTATTGTTGATCTCTCTCTCTCTCTATATATATATATGTGTGTGTGTGTGTGTGTGTGTGTGTGTTTGTGTGTGTGTGTGTATAGAAAAAAGTTTAAAATACAAAACTCCCTTAACGTGCGAAGCGTACACAACCACCAAATTACGTGTGTAATTATGCATATAACATGCGTAATTAGGGGTTTTTCATGCGTGATTTTTGTGTTTTGTTCATGTGTGATTTTGTGTTTAACCTATGCGTGATGAGGGTTTGAATTTTATAACATGCGTAATTAAGTCGCGTACGCTTCGCACGTTAAGGGGCTATTGTATGTTGGCTTTATTGCATTCTGACATTCTTTTTCATCACTTTGCCAGGCTGGCACCTTTAAGGGGGATGTTCATCTTACAAAACTGAGGCAACTAGAGGATTTCTCTAGCCATCTCATCTCAAGAACATTGGTGAAGAGGGTGGCCCAAAAAGAAGAAACCGAAAGTGATGATAATGTGTGTTGCATATGCTACACTTGTGAAGCAGATGCCAAATTCTTACCATGCACACATGTTTCATGTTTTGGCTGCATTAACCGCCATCTCATCAATTGCGAAAGGTGCTTCTTTTGCAATGCAACGGTACTTGAAGTCGTTCAAAACACTTGTGAAATATGATTTTTTTTTTAATATTTAGAATCAAATTTAGTTTACATGGGGGAAAGGCTTGGATATGTTAGGAGTTATTATTTATAGAAAGTGGAAACTTATAGAATATATTAGCTGTATAATCGTTATTTAAAAAAACATGAAAAGTGTTGGGTGGGTACTAGGATGCTTATGAGTTTTGTAGGGGCCGAGGGCGATTAGCCTCTGTAAATTGCAATATCAATGGAAGGTAGATGTTCTCCCTTAGATTTAATTTTCTGCTTATGTTTATCATCTTTTTATCCAATTTGGAACAAGTCAGCTGCGACAATTTTCTGACGCTTGTTACAAATCACTATAGTTTTTAGTTTCGTGATATGGTGTTGAAAGATTTAACCGTAGCGTTGTGATCCAAAAAGGTATGTGTGCACTTTTAAACTTTGATATGTTTTGCGGTATTGAAACATGCAATTTTTTTAGATGATGCATATCAAGTAAAACTGTAGATCTCTTGTGGATTTCATTTTAGTTCTCTGTAAATCTTCATGGGTTATACTGATTTGGGTTTAGATACGGTTTGGGTTTGAATCTTGGTTTTAAAAAGCGTGAGGGAGTCATCTAGGCGGTAGCGGAGACGCTTAGCCTTGTTAGACAATTGGATCGTGAGACTCGAAATCACCAGTCGATTCTTGTGCCGGAAACGAACTTACGAGTCTTTTCTTTTATATTAAATCAAAACCACATCTTACAAATAACCCCCACGCCTATTTTTATACTAAAAACTCACCAAGATTACTTGAAACAAGTAATGCCCTAACCAAAAATAAAGAATCCCATACCAAAACAAACTATACCTAGATATAAACTATAAACTGACCCTATTGACTTAGAAAAGCTGCAGACATTAAGTTGCACCCCATTTCACGTGTTGTTTACAATTAGGATTAACTTCTAACAAGCCTTACTTGAAGCGACACTATTTCTTGAAATGCGGCAAAGGCAGTGCTTTTGCGATCGCTTGAGGTTCTTTGTGGACATGGCATGAATCAAGCTATGTTGAAAAGAGTGAGGGCATGTGAGAAACAAAGAAAAGTGAAACTGGCTGGAGAAAAGGGTGGTTTTGAGAGGGGAGGAGAGAAGAGTTCATGCGTGAGGCGTTTTTGGTTACGAGGGAGATGAAGTGAAGATTAGACAAGGTTGTATGGGTTCCAAGTACAACGGCTTACATAATGTTTACACGAATTTAAACCAATTAGGGAGTTTAGTTTTGATATTAGCCTGCCTTTGAATTTTTCTGATTATGTTGTTCGTGCTTTCCTTTTGCGGGTTTATGCGTATTTAGTAGCATGTGGTGACGCGAATCCGGTTGGGTAATGGGTAATGATTCGGTAGGCCAACCATTTCTGAGTTTCAATTCAGTCCAATAATTCTCTTGAACCCGGAACCTAAACATAAGAAATAGGCTAACCAATAAGTGCAGTTTTACCATTAGGTGTGGCTTTCACCTTCTACCTCGAACCATACAAACTTTCAATCGAATACTTCCTTTTCCACAATGTTACATCGAGAATCAAAATTAACCGATCTAAAACAAGGTAACAGATAAAAGAAACATACTGTACATTCATAACGTGACCGAAAGACCAGGGACATAATCGTCAATCTTCTTTTTCATGGGTGGAATCTATTCCTAAGCACTTGAGAAAAGCATGTTTTGCAAGCCCAAATATATGACACGGATGGTGTGAAGGTTCAAACATCACCCCACTGCTCTCATTTGTCGTGGACGATCCTGCCCTCGGTCTACCATCTGGTTTCTTTGCTCTTTGCACTACTTCACTTGTGCTTGGTCCTGTCTCCGTTCTTTCATTTTCTCTAACCTACAATCATCATCAATTATTAAGCATAAAATTTCTAAAGGTAAAAAAGGTAGTCAATCCATTTACAACGGGTCGGATCAGGTAGGGTCAGTTTCTACATTAAAACAAATACTCATCTATTACAACAAGCAACGAAATTTTTTTTTGCTAAAATGGATTTTACACGAATTTAAGATCGTAACGGATACGGCAAAAATCGTCATCAAGTTGTATAAATGTATATAAAAATGACGTGTCATTGATCATAGACTCTAAACATGTATTCATATTAATATTATATTCGCTTTTTCAACTTCTACTTTGCTGACAACAAGACAGACAAGTATAGATTATTTCCAGGTTAGATATTTGCACATGCCCCAATATAATATTACCCACCAAAATAAAGGATATCATACAAAATATAATATATGATATGGAGTGTATTTTTAAAATTTGGGAACCTCTCTTGTCATCAATCATCATATATGATGGATAATGCAGAAGGCAAATGAAGACAAAGGGAAAAGTATCAAACAACCAAAAAAAGCACACAGGTTTTCTAAAATATTATTAAACCAAGCTTATATATCAGACAAAAAGTTTTCACATATTTGGTCAACTTAGATTTGTTTTGATAGCAAGTTACCGTCTTTTGTCAGTTTGAGCATCCGGAATCAGAACTAAACATATTTTTCCCATAGTTATTAAAGGCGCTAAGCGCCCTCAAGGCGCATAGGCCTCGCCTGGGGCCTAGGCGCAAAGCGCCAAAAAAGCGAGGGCCAGAGAAAAATTAAGCGCATAATGAGAAAAGGTTAAAAATATATTATGTATAGAAAAAGAATATTATTCTTCAAATAAAATAAATAAATTCTATCATATAAAACTATATATCATCTATTTAGAACCAAAAGTTCTAAAAACATTAGTGTAGAAAAGTAGTTTTCCTTAGATAAAAGTAGAAATCTAGCTAGAATCTTGTCGGAATTTAGAGAATTTGGCCGGAAACTATCCGGAATCTAGGAATCTCGCCGGAGTGTGCGCCTGAACCATCACCTGGAGAATTAAAGCGCAATTTCCTTGACTTAAAGCACAACTGTCTCGCCTCGCCTGAAAAATGGGCCTAGGCGCTAGAGGCGATGGCTTTTAATAACTATGATTCTTCCTAGTTTATTGTTCATACCAAGGGTATTGAACCAATTGGACAGTATTCTAAAACATCAGACACAACCAACAAACATGATGTATTAAGTACTTGCTTCTCAGGAGTCAGGGTTAACTTAAACCTACCTATATCTTTGAACTAAAGTATAGTGATATAATGGAGTGTTACACCTACAGAGCACTTGATGTTTCCTTAAAGAAAAAGGTGTCTAACTTAACATGAACTTTATGTTCCTTCTTATTTTTTTAATACCTTAAAGGATGAGATGTTTCTTAAATTATCATTTCTTAGGAAGGAATCTATTTGTCATCTATTTGTTTACAAGAAAGATATATTTTGTTTGAACAGGCCAAGCGAAATCTTTATCTATTAGTGATCTGAGACCCGAACAGGAATCTACATTCTTTAGGCCAAGTGGTTGTAATTTCAACTTAAACGTTTACAACGTTTTTTAATGATCAGATAAGGAATTTTGGTTTAAAAAAAGCGTGATGCGCTACGAGGCGTTTTGGTCCCAAAAGCCGAGGCACGCTACGTGAGGTGCGCATCTATAAGCTTTGTTTACAACCAGAATTTGCATATCTCTCATTTATTTTACATATTAACCTATTTATCAAGTAAACCTTTCATAGTATCTTCACCCCTTAGGTTGATTTTACATATAAACTGCCTACATACCCTAACTTTGACAAATATCGACCTAGAACTACATGAGGCACACGGCACACCTTTTTCCCCTGTTGCGCCTCACGCCTTTTTAAAGCAACAAAGGAGTATGGGAGTACGGTGCTGCCCTCTTGGGGTGTTGACCAAATAGTGACACCCGGTGTTATATTCATCTATAATAAGGTTTACTAGAGATCCTATTCCTATACAAGGTAAACATTGATTACATAGCTAATTTTAAGAAAAATATAAGGAACTATATCCAGTCAATTACATAATTATCTCTATAGTTTTTCCAAAAATGTTACAAGGCAAACATTGATTAAAACTTGTGACAAATGCTTCAAAGCCTAATTTGTCAGTACCAAATTCGTTAAAATTCCTTGGAAACTTGAACTCTGAAGAACAATCAAATAAGAAACTGGATACATTCTTAATAACAAATTCTATTTGTTTGAACTCAAAACTAACATTCAGATCAACCTCCAAAAAATCAAGAAAAAGAACAATCTCCCAACCTCAACAACATGAATACGTATCAATCATATAGGATTCGTTAATTCAGCTATAAAGTTGAAAACTATATATGAAGTCAAAACAGAAATCAACTAAAACAACACTTTCTCAACCTCAACAACATATATATGTGTTAATCATATAGGTTTTTCACTATGCAAACTATTTTAAAGCCAAAATCAACATTCAGATTAACCTCCAATAAAATCAACGAGCAACAATTTTTCAATCTCAACCTCAACACGTATCAATCATATAAAATTCGTTAATTCAGCTACCTAAGTGAAAACTATTAGTTTGCAGTCAAAATGACATTCAGATTAACCTCCAATAACATCAACTAAAACAACAGTTTCTCAACCTCAACAACATCAATCTTACAGGATTCGTAAATTCAGCTAACAAGCTGCAAATTATCTGTTTGAAGTCAAAATTGACTGAAATCCTATTTGTTCGAAGTCAAAACATACATTCAGATTAACCTCAATTAATATCGACTAAAACAACAATTTCTCAACCACAACATAAATACATATCAATCATACAGGATTCGTTAATTCAGCAAATCAAGTTGCAAACTATCTGTTTGAAGTCAAAATTGACATTCAAATTGACGAATTGTATTAATTCGAAGTCAAAACTCACATTCAAATTCTATTTGTTTGAAGTCAAAACTGACACTCAAATCCTATTAGCTTAAAGTCAAAATCAACATTCAAACTAAACTCCAATAAAATCAACTAAAACAGCAATTCCTCAATTAGTTTGAAATCAAAATTGACATTCAAATCCTATTTGTTTGAAGTCAAAATTGACATCCGGATTAACCTCCACGAAAATTAACTAAAACAACACTCTCTCAACCTCAACAGCATAAATATGTATCAGTCATACATACAGGAGTCGTTAATTCAGCTAATCAAGTTGCAAACTATCTGTTTGAAATCAAAATTGAAATTCAAATCCTATTAGTTCGAAATCAAAAATAAACATTCAGATTAACCTTCATAAAACAACAATTTCTCTACCTCAACAACATCAATATGTAACAAGTAGTTAATTCAGCTAATCAAGTTGAAACTTATCTGTTTAACATCAAAATCGACATTCAAATTCTATTAGTTTGAAGTCATTTGACATTCAAATCCTATTCGTTCAAATTCAAAAATCAACCTTCAATAAAATCAACTAAAACAACAATTCCTCAACCTCAACAATATTATACGCATCAGGATTCATTAAAACCTAACTAATCGAGGTCAGTTCAAATTCAAAATCAACTAAAACAACAATTTCTCAACATCAATATCTATCAATCAAATCATACACAATTCATTAACTCAGCTAATGAAGTTTTCAACCGATAGCATACCTTCAACTTCTGAGGATTGTTTGCATCGGCGGAAGTGAGAACGGAGCGATTAAGAAACGACGGCGTATCGGCGGCGGTGGAGGCGTCGAGATCGGATGATGTGGCAGTGAAGCAATAGAGGAGGATAAGGAGAAGAAGCATAGCAAGCAGCTGGATCCAAATCAGCCATGGAATCCTGTAACTGTCGATTATTAGTTCCTCCCCAAATTCAAACATTCTTTCTTTCTTGTGTTCGATGAGAGAGAAGAGAAAGTGGTGCGACCGAACGTGTACTTCAATAGCCTCCACAACACTTCTTCATCATCTACTTATTATTACTACTTTTTCTATTCTACATTCAAGATAATCTATTTATTATTATTACCTTTTCTATAGATGAGACATTTAAAATAATCGTGTCACAAAGTTTGGTCAGCATAACGCCGTAACCAAGTCTAACCAATCTAGCATGGGTCCAGTTAAAACAACGTAATCTGGGCAAATCTTGACTAGGGACACCGTTTAGGCGGTGTGACATTGGGTTACTAAAAAAGAAAGTTATCGTTCAAAAAAAAGATAATTGATACCTGTACATAACTCATATATCACAAAGATGTAACGTGCTATTAAAGTAGGGGTGTTGGTTAATTATGAGGATTTCGGGTGGATTTATTTATGTAAAAAAATTAGTTGTCTTAACTAGAACACATACCACCAATGACTAGCTCAAATTCATCTTTTTCTTGTAATTTGTGTCTTTTTAGTTAGTTTTGTTCTTATCTCTATTCATAGTCGACAAAATTTGGTGTTTGTATATACAACTTGATGAAGACAAAGAAACGCCAAGTTAAACGGGTGTTTGGGCTAGGCTCGACAAGTTGGAGATTCTTCCAATCAACGTGAGTTCTTGAGAATGATTCTATCTACAAAGAGTTAAGTGCCATTTACGTTACTGTGGTTTGTCCACTTTTCATTTCAAACCAAATTTCAAAATTGTACAGTTTTCCTCTCTGACATTTTTGAAACGTATCATTTCAGTCCAAAAAATCTATAATAAAGTGTCATTTTCGTCCCTGAGCTAACTGAGTTCTTTTAAATTGGGGGTTAGTTTTTGGACTGCAATGGCACGTTTCGAGAATGTCAGAGAGGAAAATAGTACAATCTTAAAATTTGGCCTGAAATGGCAAAAGTGAACAAACCATTGGGATGTAAATGACACTTAACTCATCTACAAAACTAAAACCATCGTTAGACTCATCACGAGAAGAGGAAAATGGGGTTCTTCTCGTAACCACATTCTAGCGTGAGAATAAACATCTCGTTGGTGAAACTATAACGTGAGAGTGAAA
>JARYGA010023027.1:0-85661 GCA_030545235.1 Helianthus tuberosus | reverse complement strand
GTGGGGAACCCTAAATGAGAGATGAGATAGATAAAAGAGAGGAGTGGTGCTGTTGGGTGGGAAAAGGGGAAAAAAGTAGCCCTCATCTACTGACACGTGCCCCAAATAACTTTCATTTATTATATATATAATAGATAATAGATTTTGTTGGGTGTATGTAACATGATATGAATATGTGATTGTGTATTTTTTGTAAACGAATTTTATACCCGTCCAGTGACGGGGTATTTTAATGTCATTATGGCATAAGTATTTTTGCTTTGCATTCTAAAAAAGCATTATTTGCACCGTATACTTCTTGACTTGCAAGTGGGGGAGATTTCATTACAATCAACCAAAACCAAAATTCTGAAACATAAACTATTAACATTTGCTAACCAGAGTACAAACAACAATCAAATAGTATCTTATCTTCCCAGCAAAAGCAAATTATATATATAAAAAAATAAAAAAAAACAAATCCTCTTTATAAACGGTAGGTCACCGCGAGACATTACACGCGATGCCGCCACATAGAGCTACCCATGTGTAAAAATAGGCTTTATTAGATATGTACAAACATGATCAAATGGTTGGCATTGACTTTTGTTGATTGTTATAGCAAAGCAAACCTTTACGGGAAACTGTCGTCTTTCGAATTGAAAAGGTTCGCATGTAGAAGTCGAGTCATATCAATTCTACAAATGAATGCTTTGCTTCTAACATGGGTACCCGTCATAATCACAGCCTCGATAACCCGACGACTAACCTGAGTCGCCACTAAGCGAGTCCCTAAACCCCACTTTTGCAATGGTTAATCTCCGTGAAAGATGGTGAACCCTCATTTATCCCCTATCTAGCCCGGGGCAGTGTTGAGGTGTTAACTTATGGTTAGTTGTTACTACATCATCATGTTACCTGAACTTGGGTTCCACATACACATCATTGTGATTTCTGATATCAGTGACATGATACCAACTATGGTGGTGTGATTAGATCAAGTTTTTTTTTTTTTTTTGACACTATGCTTTAAGAGCAATGAGTTATTACATTATTTCATTGGCGTATGGAGACGGCTACACCTATTATCATAGACGATGTTAGAGTATTGCTTTCTCATATTGCTTATTGTTGTTATTCTAGTTTTCGCTTGCTAGACATTTGGTTCATTCATTTTTTTTTTAATGGGCGTCAAGGTTGGTAGTCAGGAACATCATTTCTTTTGGGATCATAGGAGTCGAACCTTTTCAAGTATAATTGAATTATACTTTTGATCTGGTTTTTGTCATAATGACACATCATCCTGCTAGGCTACAAGCCATATGGTAATTGTAGTGTATAGATAGTAGGAAGACAATGCTATACTTAGGGGAGTGGGGGTGGGCACGTGATGGGGCTTTTTCATGAGTGATGGCATACCAAACACCGCCGCCACCATCATTTTCCACGCGTGGAGAATTATTGCCGTGAACTTTTTTACGCGTTGAAGTTGTTTGAATTTCGGCCCAAGATCTGTTTCCTTGATTTCTTCTCCCCTTCTTGTTGAAACACGTTTATTAAAGACAAAATATGTGGTGCATCAATTTTCGTTTCCCTGATGTTTATTTTTGAATAAATTTATTTGTTTGTTTACAGTTATATAAATATATGATCATTTAAAATAACAATTTTAACTTATTCATACGAAATGCAGATTTTTAAGATTGTATTTGCACATATAAGGAGTAAAGTTTCTTTATTTTTTTTTTTTAAATTGTAGTCTAAAATATTTCTAGTATGTTTAATTGAACTAGTATGTTTTAATTTTAATGAAATTTATAATTTTAGTGTTTTATTGTTAATTTCTAATTTAAAAAAAATTAAAAAAAGTTGTGAGTGATGGAATTCTATCACTCGTGATGACCACCGCCACTAAAAAAAGCTTGTGAGTGATAGAATAATGGTTGATGACATGGCGGAACTTGATTGGATGTTGTGAGTGATGAGTGAGTGATGAGTGGTGACCACCTCCACTCCCCTAATAAGTTGGTAACATGTTAGTAAATCAAGATAAATTAGGTAGTCATACAAGTTTATACTAGAAATCCCAAAGAGAGTGGATTAAAATCCACATTTATTAGTAAAAGGGTAGTAGTTAGTAAAGGCAAATACATCCCCTAATTTAAGCAGCCTTTCCAACAATTACATCATGCTATATCTATGAACATCAATTCACAACAAATCTTCACTAATTTCACCATAACTCAGCAACATCACATTCCTCTTTCTCCTTTATATACATAAGATTTTGCAGCATATATAAACATCAAAAATGCCCCTGCACTAATTCCAGCAACAAGGTAGTAAAAATAATCAGCATGCCCTTGATTCAAGTTATCAGATAACCAACCATCTTGATCGTTTCCGCCTGTCGTTTTTCCAATGATTGAGATTATAAAGCTGCTCAAAAAGCTACCAATTCCCAATATACTGAGGTAAAGTGCTAAGCCTATACTTTTCAGATCACTCGGCATTTGGTCATAAAAGAATTCTTGCATACCTACAATTATAAACACATCACTAGCTCCAATCAATAGACATTGAGGTAATAACCACCATATCTTCATTGGGATGACTGCATTTGGATCATTTAGTAATCCATACTCATGAGCAATGTTGAGTCTTTTTGTTTCAACGATGGCTGCAACCACCATTGAAACGATAGATATGAAAATGCCGGTTCCAATTCTTTGAAGCACTGTTATGCCAGATGGTATATTTGTAATTGCTTGGGTAAGAGGGACTAATATCTTGTCGTAGATGGGAATGAGGATGATAACAAAGAGGCCGATGGAAGATTGTAGTGTGGCGGGTGGCATCTCAAATGTTGACCCGATGTACCGGTCCATGGTTGCTCCTTGTTTGGTGAACAATGTGGAAGTTTGAGCAGATACAATCCCATACCCTAAACAACTTACCCATATTGGAATTAGTCTAAGAACCGCCTTCGCTTCTTCCACCTCATCAGCACTACAAATAGTTCCATCTTCATTCGACCTGTAAAGGGAAACAAAAACTTTGTTGAGAAATCTGCCATTAACCCAATATCAACAAGATATGAGAAAATTATTCCATGCCTCATAATACGAAGGGGTCATTTTCTATAGCTATTGGTTCAAAAGAATGACATAAATAGTCAAATAGATAGAAAGTCACCCACAGTGTGCTTTCAATGCATACAACCTTCTAAATCAGTTTATTTAAGAGGTGATATTATTATTATTATATAGTTTTGGTAATCATACTCATCTAGACTAATTATTAATATAACATTTTAAAACCATGGGGAAAACTAAAACTTTACACTTTTGGCCCAACACCTAGCTTGTCCTAGTCTGTTGGCCCAAGCCTCCAACCATGAACATAAGAAACCAAACATAAAGATTTGAAGACTAACACATCTCATACTATTTGTATTAGAGTTAATTACACAGATGGACTCTGTGGTTTATAGACAGTTTCACCTTTGAATACTAACTTTTTTTAACAGATTTAGGTTCTATGGTTTCAATTTTGTAACACATTTGAGTACTAACACCAAAATTATCAATATAATGACTAAAATACCCTTCTATTTTTTTTATTTTATCAATGTAACACCTTTGGGTATTAACACCTAATTTTATTTAAGTTTAAATCAATTTTACAAAATCTATATTTTTTATTTTCATCTTTTTATTATTTCTCTTAATTAACATAAAATCTGTTTATTTTTTATTTTTTATAAGTAAATATTTATATATAATTTTTTTAAGAAATGATAAATAGTTTAGCACGATAGAAGTTGCTCAAAATCTTAAATAATTAAAAATTCAATAGGTATAATAATAGTTGGTAATGTGCAAATAAATTATTATTAAAATATTAGGTTAAAACTCCGTATATTACACGTGTTTAATGTATAAAACTTAGTTTTAATTTTTTTAATTTTAAATATATGGAATTAAATAATATAAAACCAATAACAATAATAATAATAATAAAAGACTGTATGTCATCGGCACTAAAGTGTTTCCTAAGCACATAGATACACAAATAAAATAGAGACGTCATGGTTTAATCACACTGTCTCAAAATGTGCCAAGTAATTGATCGTAACAAACAAATCAGATTAGATTATACATTTTTACGATTTTACTACAAAATATATTAAATTAGTTTTAGTTATTTTTAAATAGTTTTTCTCGATTATGCTACATATCTTGATATATTAATTTAACTAATTTTCAGATACTATATTCATGTGTTTTCAAGATTGCTGTGGATTTTAATAAATACTTATTATATCATTTGTTTCATTATTTAGTTTATATTTTTTAGAGTTTTTATATATTCATATTATTAGTCAGATATTTATCTAGTATTATTTAGTAATATTATTAATAAATAAAAAATGGAGCGGACATTTTCTGACTTTTTTAATTTATATTTATAAATAAAAAATAAAAAAATAAATAGATTTTATGTTAATTAAGAGATATAATAAAAAGATGAAAATAAAAAAATAGATTTTGTAAAATTGATTTAAACCTAAATAAAATTAGGTGTTAGTACCCAAAGGTGTTACATTGATAAAATTAAAAAGAATGGAAGGGTATTTTAGTCATTATATTGATATTTTTGGTGTTAGTACCCAAAGGTGTTACAAAATTGAAACCATAAAACCTAAACCTGTTAAAACAAAAGTTAGTACCCAAATGTGAAACTAGCTATAAACCACATGGTCCATCTATGTAATTAACTCTTTGTATTATTAAACTCAACTTGACAAATAAAACTGAATATATAACCCTGTATTTATACTAAACATAAACTAATCCTAAGTCAACTCAAACTCTATTTAAATAATTAAATAAACGAGTAAAGTACAATTTTCGTCCCAATGGTTTACACCCGTTCTCACATACAGTCCCTATTTGAAAAAAGAACCAGCTATTCCAGTCTGAGTGGTTGTTAATTGGAATCAAGTCCATGAGAGCATTTGTTGTTAGTCAACTACTAATTGACCGGGGTAAATGTGTCTTTTAACATCTAATTCGAAGGGTACCATTTTCTTTTCAACTATTCATATTATTAATATTATTATATTATAACTATTTATAATTCAATCAAACCCACCTGCTTTTCTATTTCTCTGTACAAAACAAAACAAAACAAAACAAGCCAAATCATCATCATCATAGTAAATCCCACCAATAGCAAAGCTAAGGTAGAGTCTGAGGAGGGTAAGATGTAGACAACGTTACATCTACCTGTTAGGAATAGAGAGGCTGCTTCCAGTAAGACCCTCGGCTTGATAGTAGTTTTGCATCAAGCCTTGGACATAAGACACATAACACTCAACAATTAAGACAAAGGCCGATTAGTGCATGTACTCCCTTGTCTTTCGGCTATCAACGTCACCACATGATGCATGATTAACGATCCCCCTCTTTTAACGTTATTTTCATGAAATTAGTAAAATAACGTTAAAATTAATGCACTTTCACTTTTGCCCTCCCAGCGCCCACACATATATACATTATATGCGCATACCGCCAGCGGGGTGCAAAACAAACCAAACCAAACCCTAAATCTCAAATAAGCTTCAACCGCTGTGTTCTTGGTGAAATCGAAGAGAGAATCCAAGAACAAGAACTTAGAAGGCGGTGGTGGTGCAGGTGCGGGAGATTTATGTGAGACGCATCGATGGAGGTTGTTGAAGGCGTCGAAGTTTGTTGAAGATGGATTAGAACCCATGTGAAGTTTAATAATAATATTTAGAATTATAGACATATAAATCACAATTGTTTGAATACAAATATCCCCAAATTTCCAGTTTCGTTTTTTTTATAAAGCTAAAATTTGTTTAGTTTTGTTGTTGTATGGATATTCTATTGAGAAAGAATGGAATGATGATGTAACACTTAAGGTTCTTGGTGGTGAACATGAAGAGAAAATATGAATAAAGAAAGACATGACCCATCTAAACTTCATTTTCTTCTAGTTCAAAGGATGTGGTGGAATCAAAGTTGTTACAACATGGATGAGTGATTAATTTTGTCGCAACCCCCGACCCCTTATCTGTCTCGGGAACGGGCGGCCGCGAACCAGTTAGATGGTATCGGTGTTTATCATTTTGGCAGCGAAAATTTCATCAGGACCGTAGTTAGGAAATATTTTATCAGAGTAAATACCACACTTTTATAATCTCAAACATATTGGGATAAAACCCAAGTTTATAAAGAAAATTTCCATTTTATTGAATAAAACATCTTCTTTTATTTAGGTAACTTTTATAGCCACTTTTTCAAGCCTTCAGTGCTGTTCAGCTGGCTTCTAGTTGGCTCTTACATTTTGTTACCTGAAACATGTTTTAAAAACATTTGTCAGTGGGAAATACTGGTGAGTGAATCCCAGTTTAATCAAGAAGAGTTTTATCAATTAACACAGTATTGAGAGCGATCACAATGTTTATATCTACACAATTATTCATTCAGTACTGTCAATCCTGACTGGTGGGTCATATTACTTATTGGCTAACTCTTTGTCCAATGGTAACGTCTTCCACATTTTGTATACAAAACCCCAACATACCGCCAGTAATTAAAGAATTATAAAGACTCAATCACTGCTTCATCATATTGTAAAATATTTAAAGTTTTGTAAAACAATTCACAAAAAGGTTTACAAAAAGAGGATGAACTCACATTGCTGTCTTAGGTTATCCTTTAGGGTTTCCTGGTGATTATCTATAATTTACACAAATGCACACGTGTTAGTATAATAACCCATTATTTATATTAACGATACCCTCCCCGAGACGGCATTCCAACGACTACATCGGGCAGAACCACGACAGCCGTTACGGAACCCTGGATCAATCGGGCAGCGTATCTAATATGTAACCGGGGTTATGATACTTACAACGGAGCAGAACTTCGTTATTTAGGGGGATATTATACCTGATTATAGTTCCTATTATTCAGAAATTCGTGAGAGAGAAAGAGAAATGAACGAATTTGTTTGAAAGTCCGATGTCTACTTATATAGGGCCTGATTTCAAGTCTCTCGCGGCCCGCGTAAAGTGAGACCTCGGGCTACGCGGCCCGCGAGGCACCCTAGACTAGGCCCTAGGGTTGCTGATTCAGATCGTAGCTTCCACACGCGTCGTGCCACGTGGCAGCACCGAGTGCGACCTGATCTCCTTGTTGTCGCGCCCCGCGTAGACCAGAGAGTGATCCTACGCCCCGCGAGCGACATAAAAACTTTGTTTTTAATTAATTTTTAATAAAATAGAGGTATTCGGGGCCCGTTTACGTATACGGGGTGTATTTAGGAGCGTTTAGGGTTACTTTTAAAGGTTCCGAGAGAACTGCTATATCTGTGGAGGTAATGAAATACATAACTTTAATTTTTTATGTTTAGATTTGTTGTCATATCTAGTTGCCTACCTATATTTAGTTATCTTTAAACAAGTATACATATATAAGTATATTTTTAAGACATATAAGGATACTCTAACTAGATTAGGGGTGTCAGAAACATTTTTGGAGGGTTGTTATAGATTTGGAACATGGTGGCTGGTGGTGATTTAGTCTAGAAAGAGGAAAGAATGAATGCTGTTGTTGCAGTGCCTGTAAAAGGGGATATGACCTTTCTGTATTGCAATTTCAGCCCTTAAGGGTATTACGGTCATTTAACCATAATACTAACGTTCAACTAACGGACATTTCCAACAAGGACGTTAATGATTTTGATTGACAATTACATGGACTGGAATAGACGTTTTTTTTCTTTCAAATAGGGATTGTATGTGAGAACGAGTGTAAACCAGAGGAACGGAAATTGTACTTACTCTAACTAACTAGATATACTTGTCCATTAAATAGACAATTCAAAGTATTTAAATAATAAACCAAGTAATCTGTATGTTGAACCCACTTAAATTTTCAAGATAATCTCCAAATCATAATTATCCTTCACTCACCCCTTTAATTCTGATTTGGACCCGCTTCACATCCGCATTGTTATCGACAACTCCAATACCTTGACCAATCTTGATAGCTCCCTCTTCCCAGGTCATTAAAACCACACCGTTCTTGACCACAAATCAAGGAAAAAATAAGCGCTCTGCTTCTACCATTTTCTTATTCCCTTGCTAGACGCGACAAGATTCAAAGCACCCTGCTTTGACGAATCTTCTTACACCCGTCTACCCGCAAATCAGATCGGATACTTCTGCCAATAAAAACAACCTACCCCAGTTACTCTGTTTTTATCCTTTGCGATAAAGACTGGGTCTTGATCTTACCTGGATTGAAAGTTGCTAATGCAATAAACTTCATCACCACGGAAACGAACTGAACTGATCACTTGTCACTACCATTTTCCCAAAGATACTCCCGTGAAATCGGCTAACCTGAACCACTGTTCACGCCTTCTTATCAGCAATTAAGCCTCGAAACGCCACCCGTTGCAGTTGAATACTATCGGACAACCACTATCTCAGGCGGGACTTCTCCATAACACCGACTGACCCGAACTGCCTCGCAATTACTGGACATTAATGATCATCATGTCTGGATTCCGCTAACAATTTTTTGTCACCCAACAACACCCTTTAAAAATAGCCACTTGGTTGATCTTCTCTTCATCTTTTTGTCCCTGGTCGAGTTCGGCTTAATATCTTAAACGTGTGATCGATTATTGTTTCGGCTTGTCTTCTTCGGCTGTTGGATGAAGCTTTGATACCAATTGTTGGCCAGGCTTCCAATTATGAACATACAAAACCAAACACAAATGACTTGAAGACTAACACGTCTCGTACTCTTTGTACTATTAAACTTAACTCGACAAATAAAACTGAATACATAACCCTATATTCATACTAAACAATTAGGGCTGACAATTGGGTACCTGTTAAGACACGATTAGACCTGTTTGACTGAAAAATACACCCTTTGACTTTTTGAATTTTTAAAATAATTAAAATTACAATGTTAGGATCTATCATTTATTCATCTTTGTACATAAAACATAAAACTGTTTTATAAACATGAGGTAGAAAGTAGTTAAACGAGTCGTAATCATGTTTGAAACTTATGTTGTGTGCGTCGTCAGAAACCTGTTAAACCTGTTAAGACACGATTTGCCAGCCTTACTAAACATAAATTAATCCTAACTCAACTAAAACTCTATTTAAATAATTTATTACACTAACTAGATAATCCTATCTATATATTGAATAGATAATTCAAACTATTATAAATTATAAATTATAAACTATAAATAAGCAACATGTATGTGCATATGGTAGTTGTACCATTTGTTTTGGGAGTTTTTCAAAAACATATTGTAGTTTTTTTCTTTTTAACCCTAAAGTTTTAATTTTTGGCAATTCAAGTCTAAAGTTTCATTCTTTGGTAATTTAAACCCTTTGTTTTCACTTATAATTCAAAAGTTTCTATTTTTTGCAATTTAACCCCTTTGATTTTTTTTTTTACTTTTAACACAAAGTTTTTTCATCATTTGAAATTTAACCCAACACTTTTTAACTTTCAACTTTGGTCCTTTATACTTTTCATCTTTCGCAAGTTTTCCGTTTAACGTTTCATTCTAAATTTTCCGAGTTAACACGTCGTAACGTGTGTGTGGGGCTCAACGTTTTTTTTTATCTATTTTTCCCGTTTGACAGACCTGTCGCAATGCGTCTATTTCCCCCCATTTGATAAGTCTGTCGCAACGCGCGGGCAGAGATCAATTTAGTTATTTTTTTTTCTATGTTTTACACACAGGTTCGCGGTCATGTAAGAAACATTTGACGTTCATTTAATATGATATATAACTAATGAATCCCCACCACATTACGGCGGATAGTAATTCTAGTTTATATAATAAACCAACTAATCTTTATCTTGAACTCATTAAACTTTCAAGATAATATCCAAATCAGAATTATCCTTAATAAGCATGTTACCTGAATTGTTTAGAATCTTGATGAGGCTTAACCCTCCACCAATTCCGATATGTTGTAACAAACACATGGCTGATTCGCAGAAATGGGTTTTTTCCTTGGGTTTTCTCACCAAACCTATAAGTCTTGGTTCCAAACAAGAATATTATGAGAGCAGAACCCATGATAACACAAGGAATCCCAAAGCCAAGACCCCAACTAAGGTTATCTTGAATGTAACTAAGGACAAAGATCCCAATTGTAGGCGCTGCACATGATCCAAAAAACCACCAGTTGAAGAATGAGCTTTTAGATTTGAGTTCTTCTGGATGATTTGCATCAAACTGGTCAGCCCCAAAAGCCTCAACACATGGCCTCTGTCCACCTTGGGCAAACGCTACAAGATATAAGGACATGAAAAATATGATAACTTGGAGCTGAGGTGAACATGATGACCCATCAATGGCATTACAGTCAGTTGGAATCAACGTCGAAAAAGCCAGCAATGCAAGTGCCTGTTTATCATTAATTTTCTTGATTAATCTGGTGATCATTCAAATTTCAAAGTAGGGACTGGCTCAAGCTTTTGTCTCCAAGTGGATCAAAAATAAAATTATTTCGGTTTCAATCTTATGATTCCTATATCATAACATTTCCAAAACCAACCAATCAAAACATGCTAAATTTAGCCGGCACTAAAATCCTTGAAAAGTAATACGGGTCCAGAAAAACATCCAATGAAACAATACACATGTAGGGTATGTTTGGCAAAAATAGCTGGTGGCTAGTAGCTGAAAGCTGGAAGCTGGTGGCTGGAAGCTGGTAGCTAATAGCTAATAGCTGTATCTTTTTAGATATATTTTAGTGTTTGGTAGAGTAGCTGGAGTTTTTAATAAAATGTATAAAATGACCAAAATATACACAACTAAAAATTTAGAAAGTTGGTGCATTAAAAAAGTTCCTTATTTTTAGAGGTTAAAATAGTCATTTTTCCCTAAAAGTTTGTAGCTCCTTCTAAACGCTACTAGTAGTAGCGTTCAACCAAAAGCTTCAAGCTCCTAACCTAAAAGCTTAAAGCTTCTTCAACCAAACAAGACTTTTTATTGAGTAGGAGCTTTTTCTTAAAAGCTTAAAGCTCCTAAAAGCTCAATGCCAAACATACGCGTAAAGAGCCTACTAAAATGTTGCTGGATCAGAAAAAGCTCCTCGAAATTTATTCGGCTCTTTACACGTTTATTGTTTTTCTTTTGCGGATCAATCGGACTTTTCATTTATTTCCACACCAGCTAGATTACAATATTCTTAGCCGGCTATGCTTATGTGGCGCGCTTTGATTGGTGTATTTGAAAATATTTATTTATCAGTGGGGTAAAAATGAATGTTTATTTTGGTAATTTTCTCTAGTTATATTGCTTTATTTCACTCCCTTGAGCCACCCTTGTTCCAAAGTGAAAATGAAAACATTTGCAAACCAGAACATAGAGCAGAGAAGCAATTATAATTGTGAGGTATGGACCAAGAAAAGCATCCGCGATGAAAGCTCCGACTAGGGGAAGAAACGACGCCGTTCCAGACCAGGCGTTGACATTCTCAGCAGCTTTTGCGGTCGACTGCCCCAATGGTCCGGTCAAGTACGTGATTAGATTTGAACTGACTCCATTGTATGCAAATCTCTCCGCCAATTCGACACCTGAATACAACATTAAAAGGTTGAAAACTTGTACTAATTCGAGTGTGAGTTCGAGAGGCTTAATGTTACCTGAGATGAAATATGCAGATCGCCAAGAACCGGATTGTGCTCTGAGGACAGGATGACCTTTGTAGTCAACGACGCCGCGGACGAAGTTGTTGAGTAGCGGTGACTCGACTGCTGGACAGTCGCTGCCGGTTCTGGTGTCATCCATGTTCATGTAACTTGTAAGTCTAAACTTTGTAAAACTTCAAGATGATCATCTGAATATTAGTATCATTCACATTATACATGCCCACACTCCATCATCATGTGACATTGTGACTCATGCACAAATTTTATATAATTTATAGTCTTTGACATTGATAATGTCACTTGCTTCGTTACTATACCTGTTACTGTCATTGTATTGAATTTTTTTTAAATGGCAAATTTGGATCACTGACGGACCACATCATTGCGACATCAGCAGAACCACTTGATCATATCTATCTCCACTAGGCATAATGACTATACTTCAATTCAGGAATGAACCCAATAAATATGGGAAAACTCCCCTTGTGGGAATAGAACCCAGGACCTATTGGTCTCAAAGCTTTATCTCAACCCTAAGATACCACTAAACTATAAAGCTATGGGCCATTGTATTGAATATGAATGCCAGACTACATTAGATCTTAAATGGGATTAGTGGCGTCTTCAGTTTAACTGATCTTACACTAATCTACCGGGTGTTTGTTGTAATGCCTAAAAGAGACTTTTGTGTATATAGTTAAAATAGGAAGAATGAAAATACGTAAGAAGAGTAAGAATAATATATAGTCAAATCAATTTTTTTAATTATTATTATTATTATTATTATTTAATTATATTATAAAGGTATAGAAATAATTTATATGAATACACAAATTGGGTCAACACCACTTTTTAAGCATAAGTTAAATAATAATTTTTTATTTTTATATTAATTATTACAAAATTAAAATTAAATAAGGTTTGTTATCGCATTTATTAAAAAACTACAAAATTTCCATCAATTACCTTAATAAATCGAAGAATTTTTCTGAATCTTATATCTTTTATATATATATATATATATAGGGGATGGCTAGAATGAGAACCACCACGAGTTGTAAGAACCATGAGAACCGCGCCCCGCGGGTGGCCGTCGGCGACGAAATTTTTTTTACACCTAGATCCGTATATTTTAGGGGGGGTGTAAAATTTTCGGTTCAAACGGCGCGCCCGAGGGGGTAGTTTTTTACGCCCAAAGTTTGGTAAAAAAAAAAGAAAAATTAAAAAAACCCAAACTTTGGGCGTAAAAAACTACCCCCTCGGGCGCGCCGTTTGAACCGAAAATTTTACACCCCCCCCTAAAATATACGGATCTAGGTGTAAAAAAAATTTCGTCGCCAACGGCCACCCGCGGGGCGCGGTTCTCATGGTTCTTACAACTCGTGGTGGTTCTCATTCTAGCGGCCCCCTATATATATATATATATATAGAGAGAGAGAGAGAGAGAGAGAGAGAATCATGAGAAAACTAAATATAAATGAGAAACTAGAAAACTAACTAAAAACCACTAAAAATGAGAGGGGAGACTTTTAATGAAGGAGGGGGGACTTTTAATGAAGGAGGGGTAAAATTGGAAAAAAAAATATATAACTTTTCAAACATTTCCCATTTCTCCATACGTTATCATTTTAAAACAAAAATGGCACCATAAGATCACAAATTTTTGTATCTTTCATTCAAGTATATTCGAGCATATTTTTTATGACATAAAAAAAGATTTATGGTGTCGTCTTGTTTTCAATACTATTATTATAGTAGTGCACATGTGCAATATAACATGTACTACAATTGCATTACATGCTAAAAATTAGCTTTTTAAGTCTAGTTTACCTTTTAGTGTTAGTTTTTTTGGAGGATTAGGATTAGGTTTTTGGGTGTGAGGGGGGAGGGGGGGTTTAGGTTTTTGGGGGGTGGGGTGGGGGTTTAGGTTTTTTTCGGGTTTATGTTTAGGGTTTAGTTTTAGGTTTTCGGGATGGTGGGGGGTGGGGGGTTTAGGTTTTTGGGGGTTGGGGGGGGGGGGGGGGTGGGGGGGGGGGTTTAGGTTTTTGGGGGGTGTCGGTGGGGGTGGGTTAAGTGGTTTAAGCTTTATGTATTAGTGCACATGTGCAGTACAAAAAAAAAATATTTTTTTTTTGAAATTTTTTTTCCATACATAAAAAGTAGCGATTTTTCTATAAAAAATTGTAAAAAAAAATTTGGCATGTTTTTAGGTTTTTTTTTATGCTTTTTTGGTTAGTTTTTTGGTTTTCTCATTTAAACTAGTTTTCTCATGATCCATCCCCTATATATGTATATATATATATATATATATATATATATATATAGGACAAATATCCGTTAGCAACCACCCTTTATTGCGAGAACCGTGAGAACCAATGTGAACACAACAAAAAATGCATAAAAATAGCTAAAAACACACACAAAAAAAAAATTTAAATATTTTTTATAAAAAAATCGCTACTTTTTGTAGCAAAATTTTTTTTTTTTTTTTTTGCTAAAAGTAGCGATTTTAACATAAAAAATATTAAAAAAAAATTAGATTTTTTTTAATTTTTTTAGGTTTTTTGGGGGTTTAGTTTTTAGCATTTTATCTTGGGGGAGGGGGGTGGGGGTTAGGTTTTTTTAGCTATTTTAGGTTGTGTTCCCATTGGTACTCGCGGTTCTCGCAATAAAGGTGGTTCTCGCATGAACCTTACCCTATATATATAGTGTGTGAGGTTCATTGGGGAATACTAAAAAAGTGAGGAACAGTGGAGAACCGACTCAAACGAACTCCGATTGGACTCATTCTAGCGGCGTTAGAACCGACTCGTCAAACCCTAACTAGGATCTCTTAACCCTAAACCCTAAATCATAACCCCTAAGCCCTAAATATATTAAGGTTTAGGGTTTAGCTTTAGGGTTTAGCTTTTAGGGTTTATAGTTTAGATTTCACGGTTTAGCTTAGATTTTAACCTAATTTTTTAGCTTTAGGGTTTAGAGTTTAGGAGTTGGGATTTAGGGTTAAGAGATCTTAGTTAGGGCTCGACGAGTCGGTTCCTACGCCGCTGAATGAGTCCAATCGGAGTTCGTTTGAGTCGGTTTCCCGTTGTTCCCCATTTTTTTAGTGTTCCCCAATGAACCTTCCCCTATATATATAGAAAATGTGTAACGTACAATAGAGCTTATCGTACGATACGTACGCGATCATCCCAGCCGTACGATCTGGTGTGAATTCAATTTTCGCATGTTATAAAAAGGCAAATGAAATCACATGGCTTGAAAATGCAATGAAATCGCATCTTTGAAATCCCATACAAATGAAATCGCATGTGAAAAAATGGCTAGCATGTGGTAATGTGAAAAATTGAATGGGGTGTGTAGATTTACAAAATAGCATGTGGAAGATTGAATATCGCATGTGAAAAAATGGCTAGCATGGGGTAATGTGAATAATGGCATGGGGTGTGTAGATGGACAAAATCGCATGTGGAAGATTGAATATCGCATGTGAAAAAATGGCTAGCATAGGGTAATGTGAAAAATGGCATGGGTGTGTAGATGGACAAAATCGCATGTGGAAGATTGAATATCGCATGTGAAAAAATGGCTAGCATGGGATAATGTGAAAAATGGCACGGGGCGTGTAGATGGACAAAATAGCATGTGGAAGATTGAATTCGCACCAGATCGTATGGCTGGGATGATCGCATACGTATCGTACTATAAGCCCTATTGTACGTTAACTGATCTCTATATAGGGCTTATCGTACGATACGTACGCGGTCATCCCAGCAGTACGATCTGGTGCGAATTCAATCTTCGCATGTTATAAAAAGGCAAATGAAATCGCATGGCTTGAAAATGCAATGAAATCGCATGTTTGAAATCCCATGCAAATGAAATCGCATGTGAAAAATGGCATGGGGTGTGTAGATTTACAAAATTGCATGTGGAAGATTGAATATCGCATGTGAAAAAATGGTTAGCATGGGGTAATGTGAATAATGGCATGGGGTGTGTAGATGGACAAAATCGCATGTGAAGATTGAATATCGCATGTGAAAAAATGGCTAGCATAGGGTAATGTGAAAAATGGCATGGGGTGTGTAGATGGACAAAATCGCATGTGGAAGATTGAATATCGCATGTGAAAAAATGGCTAGCATAATATAATGTGAAAATGGCACGGGGTGTGTAGATGGACAAAATCGCATGTGGAAGATTGAATTCGCACCAGATTGTACGGCTGGGATGATCGCATACGTATCGTACTATAAGCCCTATTTTACGTTAACTGATCTCTATATAGGGCTTATCGTACGATACGTACGCGGTCATCCCAGCAGTACGATCTGGTGCGAATTCAATCTTCGCATGTTATAAAAAGGCAAATGAAATCGCATGGCTTGAAAATGCAATGAAAGCGCATGTTTGAAATCCCATGCAAATGAAATCGCATGTGAAAAATGGCTAGCATGTGGTAATGTGAAAAATGGCATGGGGTGTGTAGATTTACAAAATAGCATATGGAAGATTGAATATCGCATGTGAAAAAATGGCTAGCATGGGGTAATGTGAAAAATGGCATGGGGTGTGTAGATGGATAAAATCATTGAATATCGCATGTGAAAAAATGGTTAGCATGGGGTAATGTGAAAAATGGCACGTGGTGTGTAGATGGACAAAATCGCATGTGGAAGATTGAATTCGCACCAGATCGTACGGCTGGGATGATCGCGTACGTATCGTACGATAAGCCCTATTGTACGTTAACTGACATATATATATATATATGAGTGGGAGTTGGCTTGAAAGTGTGTTTTTCCTAGAAAGTCTAGGAAGCAATAAGAATGTGACATGTGGCATTGAAGGATTTCAACACAATGTGTTTTATGCTCATTAAATCAGTTGTGTGTTAAGTGTTAAAAAATCACCTAAGTTTTTTATGTCAGTATGTGTTTTGTTTTTATTTAGATCAAAGCTCATTGTTGTTAGATAACACAATGTGTTATATTGTTGGGCAACATGTTTGTGAATTTATTTGTCTTTTTTTTTTAATAAGATCAGTGTGTTTCAGTGTTTAAAATCAATTTTTGTCTTTGTGTTTTATGTTTGTCTAAAAACAGTTTTGGTTTTTCTGTCTTTTAGATCCAATGTGTTTTAAGGTTCACTTTTGTGTAGATTTCTTTTAAGTGTGTGGTAAACGTTTTAGTATACGTTAATGATGTGTATGCATTTTTTGTCATGTTTGTAGATGTTCCCAATTACCAACCACGTGGCGTGGAACAAGTTTCTCCTAACTCGGAAACAAAGACATATATTCCAAATTCATCATCTTCGTTGACTCCAGCAGAGGGCATGTTATTTGACACAGTTGATGCTGCGTATAACTGTTACAAAGCTTATGCAGATGCTGGAGGTTGGATAGTTAGGAAGGGCACACAACATAAAAATCGTGGTATTATAATAAATAAGTATTTTTTTTCTATTCAAAAGAAGGCCACAAAGTGTTTCGACCGGTGGATACTTTAGCTGAACAACCTTTTGACAGGTGGGTACGTAGGTGATGTGCACAAAATGCAACATATAAATTACATCAATTGTGGCATACAACTAACCCTTTTTTAGTACTAATGTTGGAAAAAGTGTGTTTTTGTCTTCCTTTTGTATTTTCAGGATTAAATGAGCTCAAATTAACAAAAGAAGCAAAAAGGCAGCTAAATCTAACATAAATACAAGAAAAGGAACAAACATGCCATGCCCGACCTCCTCGACAGCATCTTCCCAAGCAAAACAAGAGAACAGAAGGCTGAACACGCCCCGTGCTCAGTGAACACGGGGGCGTGCCCAAGTGTCAGCATAAAAGACAAAGTTGTTGAAGCTTCTATCGCCCACCACGGAGTTGTGCTCAGTGGACACGGGGCCGTGGTCAACTATAAGATTCGCAGAATCCAGGCAAATCTTGATAGTACATATATGTTTCTGCACACGGGGGCGTGCCCAGCGGACACGGTGCCGTGATCAACTAATGCAGACAAGAGCAATTAATGAAGACAGAGAAGGAGGATGGACACGGGGCCGTGCCCGAGCTACTGTTCAGCCTATAAATAGGGGTAACGTCACCTTCAAAAGAGGGGCCTACCAAAATACGCATTAATAACTTAATTAATTATCTTTCAATAATCCGACCCTTTAGGATTGTATCCTTGCTGACTCAAACTACTGGGTTGAGGGGTAACGTCACCTTCAAAAGAGGGACCTACTACAATAACTAAGATAATCTCTTAAAAATGCAAAAGTGCGGAAATAATCAAAGGTTACACTAAACACGAGTCGGAGCCAAGTGATTCATCTTGACTATCTGTTTTATTTTTATTTTATTTTTCAGCATTTTAGTTAGTTTTTATTTTTCTAGTTTAAATCCTTTTCTACCTTTTTTATTTGATTAGACGTTGAGAATAAACCGGTATTAAAAGCTCTTGTGTCCTTGGACGACCTCGGTATCTTGCCAACACTATACTACGCTCACGATGGGTGCACTTGCCCATATGTGTGTTTGGTGTTAGTAAAATATCGTATTTTATAAATTTAAAACTTGACTAACGTGTAAAAAGGGCTTAAAATATACTTAAATCCATATACACACCAACCCGCATCAAGTTTTTGGCGCCGTTGCCGGGGACACAAGGATTTTAAGAAAGTTAGGAATCAACGGCCTAATCATTTTTTTTCTAATTTTTCTGTTTTTTTTTAGGATTTTTCTTAGTTTTTCAGTTTCTGCAGAGCTCAGCACGGGCCGTGCCTGGTCGGACACGGGTCGTGCCTGGTCGGACACGGGTCGTGCCCAGCATTGTCACTAGCAGTTTTTATTTTCCGAGTTACAGAGGGTTGAGCACGTGACCGTGTCGGTGCAACACGGGGCCGTGTCCAGCTCCCCAGTAACAGGGATCCGGAAAACAATCACTGTATCTCCGACCACGGGCCGTGTTCACCTGAGCACGGGGCCGTGGTGAACCTTCTGACCAACGTTCTTTTCTGTTTTTATTGCAGGACTTGGAACCCAGGCGCCACATTTGAACTTCCTACGTAGTGTATGAGCTCCAGTTCCAGTAGAGACATAAAAGAACCTCTAGAAGAACCCGAACGCTTTCTCAGAAAAAGACTTAAAGCTAAAAACCAAGAGAAAGTTTCGGGGGACCCACTTCCAATGGCGGACCAATGTACCTGAATGGATTACCTACGACCCACTGTAGGTAATCTCGGCGCCGCTATCAATGCACCGAATGTCGAAGCCAATAACTTCGAACTTCGGCCACATTTGATACAAATGCTTCAAAACTCCGCAACCTTCCATGGGCTTGCGGACGGGGATCCCCATCTACATATTACTAATTTCTTAGAAATATGTGATACCTTTCGGATCAATGGAGCATCAAACGACGCCATTCGCCTTCGGATGTTTCCATTTTCACTAAAAGACCGAGCTAAGGCTTGGCTTAATACCCTTCCAGTTGGCTCGGTAAACACCTGGGATGAACTAGCCCAAAAGTTTCTATATAAGTATTTCCCTCCTGCTAAAACGGCTAAATTAATGACTGAAATTAATACATATTCACAAGAGGATGGGGAATCCTTATATGAAACTTGGAAAAGGTTCAAGGAACTACTAAGAAAGTGTCCTCATCATGGTCTTGAGGTATGGCAACAAGTATCCACTATCTACAATGGGTTGTTGCCACACACAAGACAAGCACTTGATTCTAGCTCCGGGGGACTTCTAGGAAATCGTCGCCCAAATGAAATATATAATCAAATTGAGGAAATTGCTCAGACCAATTTTTAGTGGCACACTCCCCGAGGCACTAAATCTATTGCCACGGGCGCCCATAAGGTTGATGAAAGTACTTCTTTACAAGCCCAAATCGAGGCCCTTTCTTCAAAAATCAAAAAGTTAGAAATGGCAAAAACGGTCTCGGTTATGGCTTGTGAGGGGTGTGGTGGGCCACATGAAAATTGGAGTTGTATGAAAGAATTTGATGATCAAATGGAAACGGTAAACTACATTGATAATAGACCTAGGCCGTCGGGTCCTCCAACGGGTACCTACAACCAAGGATGGCGTAACCACCCCAATCTTGGTTGGAGAGATCCCGGAAATAGTAGTAACCAACAAAACCAACGAACTAACTTTCAACAACCACAAAATTTTTCTCAACAACAAGGTGGACGAGAAAGGCTTGAAGATACTGTATCTCGCCTCATCTCCGACACCGAAAAGAAAAACTCGGATCGATTTCAGCAATTGGAATCGAATTTTAGAAATCAACAAGCTAGCATTCAAAACATTAAAAAACAATTAAATCAAATAGCTCAAAATTTATCCGAGAGACCACAAGGCGCATTACCAAGTAATACCGAGACCAACCCAAAGGCGCAAGTACATCTCATAACATTGAGAAACCGTACCGTGGGTCCCGAAGAGGCTCCACTTCCACCAACTGAAAGAAGCCAATCTAGCCAAACCACAACTCCACCCGCGCCCCAACAAGAGAAGGCTTCTTCACCAGTTCAAGAGCCTACTAAGACTCCTCCGGTTCCATACCCCGGACGGTTAATTAGTCAAAACACCGATGAGCAATTCGCAAAGTTTGAAAATTTACTAAAACAATTACATGTTAATATTCCATTTATCGAAGTCCTAACTCAAATGCCTAAATATTCAAAATTTATGAGGGACTTCCTCACTCATAAAAGGAAAATTGAATCATTGCAATTAGTTAACTTAGGCGAAGAATGCTCCGCCTTACTACTAAACAAACTCCCACAAAAGAAGATTGATCCTGGAAGCTTCACGATTCCTTGCTCGATTGGGGAATCCCCCATTCGCAATGCACTAGCCGATCTTGGGGCTAGCATCAACCTCATGCCCGCATCAATGTTCAAACGAATCGGCCTAGGAAAAATGAGCCCTACAAAGATGAGCATACAACTTGCCGACAGATCCGTCAAATATCCACAAGGTGTCGCTGAAAATCTATTGGTCAAAGTCGACAATTTCATCTTCCCGGCCGACTTTGTCATACTAGACATGGAAGAAGACACCGAAGTCCCTCTCATCCTAGGGAGGCCATTTCTAGCCACTGCCCAAGCAGTGGTAGATATGAATGACGGAACACTAACATTGAAGTTTGGGGACGAAGAAGTGAAGTTTAGAGTCGGAAAAAGAGTAGAAGACGAAGACCCGGTCAACTACATGAAGGTCATAGACTCAAGCTTGGATGACGCTCTCCGACAGTGTAGCATGGGATGCAAAACATCCCACTTGGGTAACATATGACCAGGCTTTGGGTCTAGCCAAGGACCCTTATAAACGTGGCGCACCACGGAGGCATTCCGCGGAACTATCCTTAGTTTAGTTTAGATTAATTTTTATGTTTTCTAGTTTAGATTTAATTTTCAGGAATAAAACACACTCGGGATGGTGAAGGATAACAAGGGAAAATGAACCAGCACCCCATGCACGAAAACAGGGCCATCCGACGAAATTTCCTTCATTACAGCAAGTTCAGCACGGGCCGTGTCCGCCCAACACGGCCCCGTGCTGCACAGTCTGCAGGAAATGCCCAGTTCAGGTAAACTGGACACAGGCCGTGTTCACCCAACACGCCCCCGTGTCCAGGCTTCTATTTCTTTTTACAACTTTTTGTTACTGGCGACTGAACACGGGGCCGTGCCCGGACACCACGGGGCCGTGTTCAGACGCCCAGTAACATAAAATTTTGCTTTTTAACACATTTTTACACATTCAATCAACCTAAAAACTTATTTCTGGGACACATTGAGGACAATGTGTAATTTAAGTGTGGGGGGATGCTAAAACTTTGAATCTTGCAAGTCCTAATCACAAGCCTTACACAAAACTCTATTGGAACCGCAAATCACCCTAAATTTTTTCAAAAATTTTTCATTTTTTTTTACTTGTCTAGGTTTAACTTGGGAATTTCAAGTTCTAAAAAGGTTATATTTTTACAAATTTACAACCGATAGCGTCGTGATAAAAAGAACCAACATAAGAAAATTATGAAACGGCATGACAAGCTTAGTTAAAATTTGATTATATATACTTGATCACATAAAAACCCATTCCCACAAAAGTGAGTTTTGAGCCTTTATTGAGCATACAAATACATATCTTTAAACTAAATGCTCATTTTTTGTTTCTTGTGTGAATAGCCGCTTGGTTCTTACAACTCTAGAACTTGCCACGACGATACATTCCCGGTCCTTACCAACTTAAACCTGAGTAAGTAAATGACGGAGGCATTAGGACTAACCCTTTTTATTTCTACACCATTATTTTTCTTTTTTTTACCACCTACCCAAAATCCCCATAGTTAACCCCTTTGAGCCTAAACCTTTTCATTTCTTAACCCAAACCAAACACCCTTTCACCCAAACCTTTTTTATTTTTAACCCTTTGTTTTAGTAGCAAGCTCGGATTTTCGTATGACTTTTCAATATATATATATATATATATATATATATATGTTGATGATGAAGCAAAAGAAAAATAAACAAACAAGTTCATCAAAAATAACTTTGTTTGAAAAATGGCTTCATCAAAATAAAAATTGCAAAAATAAAAAGTCTTACGAAAACTGACGCTTTTTACGCTTTTCGCCTTTTTTTTACTAACCACTAACCCAACCACCTACATTTAACCCAAGCCTAACCCTTCACCCAAAAAGTCCTCTTGATATTTACAAAGGTATATAGTTAAAAAGGAGGAGGATTGATTGCTTGGCAAGCCTATGGTAGGAGTAAGTTCCATGCCGCTCTCGAGTGATCCACTAAAATACATCTTCGGCCCCCATGAGGTATGTGAACTTGTATATAAATATAATTTTAAAGAGACATGTTATGCCCTAATAAGTAATTTATCTTATGAAAAGTTTTAAATAAATCATGACGAATAGGATTGTAAATAAATAAAAATAAAACTTAATAAAGAATCTTGGAAATCCCGACACTCTATGACAAGCCCAAAAACCTTCTCTTCTACCCATTCCATTTGGGAGTGTAAAGCCACATTATAAAGAGTTTTGCTTGAGGAGAAGCAAAGATTCAAGTGTGGGGGTATTTGATATGCACAAAATGCAATATATAAATTACATCAAGTGTGGCATAAAACTAACCCTTTTTTAGTACTAATGTTGGAAAAAGTGTGTTTTTGTTTTCCTTTTGTATTTTCAGGATTAAATGAGCTCAAATTAACAAAAGAAGCAAAAAGGCAGCTAAATCTAACATAAATACAAGAAAAGGAACAAACGTGGCATGCCCGACCTCCTCGACAACATCTTCCCAAGCAAAACAAGTGAACAGAAGGCTGAACACGCCCCGTGCTCAGTGAACACGGGGGCGTGCCCAAGTGTCAGCAAAAAAGACAAAGCTGTAGAAGCTTCTATCGCCCACCACGGGGCCGTGCTCAGCGAACACGGGGCCTTGGTCAACTATAAGATTCGCAGAATCCAGACAAATCTTGATAGTAGAGATATGCTTCTGCACATGGGGGCGTGCCCAGCGGACACGGAGCCGTGGTCAACTAATGCAAACAAAAGCAATTAATGAAGACAGAGAAGGAGGATGGACACGGGGCCGTGCCCGAGCTACTGTTCAGCCTATAAATAGGGGTGCTTGGCTCATTTGCAAACCATCCCTTGGCACACCACCTCTCTCACACGTCACCCACCACCCACCACCATCACAACACCATCATCCACCACCATCTTCCATTGTCCATCATAGAGTGTGTGAGTCGTCTCGGGATCCAAGATTGATCGTAAGAGTTCTTGACAATCAAAGGCCATGTTTGCCTAAGTCTCTTACATCACTTGGTGAAGACAAGTGTCTAGTGTAATACTTTTTATTTTTAATCTTTTCGTACTTTTTACTTGGTTATGTATTAATGACTTTAATAACTAGTTTCTTATGTTGAAGGTGATTCTTCCTTATCGTTTGTCCGTGGTGTCTTGGCATTATTTTACTGTCTATATAAAATAAAAGATTTTCACCATTCATATCTCCACGGTCTATATGGAGGTATGTTGGCTACCTGGTCGGGGGTTAAGGGAACGGTTTGGTAAGAGTCTTTGCCTTGTTCAGTGTATAGATCCTGCAAGGACCTGGGTTAAATTTAGTAGGACCTCCTTCAATACCCACCGGTATTGGATGGCGGGGGTCCAAACTCTTTGATCCCCTCATATGTAAGCTACTATTAATACTTTAACCCGGCTACTTAGGACTATATCCCTGCTGACTCAGACTACTTAGTCGTGGGTAACGTCACATTTAAAAGAGGGGCATACCATAATATGCATTAATAACTTAATTAATTATCTTTCAATAATCCGACCCTTTTGGATTGTATCCTTGCTGACTCAAACTACTGGGTTGAGGGTAACGTCACCTTCAAAAGAGGGGCCTACTACAATAACTAAGATAATCTCTTAAAAAATGCAAAAGTGCTGAAATAATCAAAGGTTACACTAAACACGAGTCGGAGCCAAGTGATTCATCTTGTCTATCTATTTTATTTTTATTTTATTTTTCAGCATTTTAGTTAGTTTTTATTTTTCTAGTTTAAATCGTTTTTTCTAACTTTTTGATTTGATTAGACGTTGAGGATAAACCGGTATTAAAAGCTCTTGTGTCCTTGGACGACCTCGGTATCTTGCCAACACTATACTACGCTCACGATGGGTGCACTTGCCCATATGTGTGTTTGGTGTTAGTAAAATATTGTGTTTTATAAATTTAAAACTTGATTAACGTGTAAAAAGGGCTTAAAATATACTTAAAACCATATACACACCAACCCGCATCAGTAGGGTACCATCCAAAAGGACTAGATGCTAAGCGATGATCAGAATAAAGCTGAATGATGCCAAGAAGTATGAGCTATATCATTTCACAGAGGCGCACAACCATGATTTTGTGCACGAAGAAGATTTACATTTGCTTAAGGAAAACAGAGGTGTTAATCGTAAGCACGAAGAGATGATAAATAAGATGTCAAATCTAAACATTGGTCTTGTTCTTGCATTTAATATTACGAAGGAGGTGTGTGGAGGGTTCGATAAAGTTAGGGCGACCAAAGTTGATTTCAAAAATTTCAAAAGAGAATTAAATTTGTTCAACGGAGAGTTTGATGCTGAAATGTTTTTCAAGCGACTAATGAGGAAAAAAAGAGTTTTTACCGAACTTTTCTTGCGAATATCAAACGACGGATGAAGGTGTGTTGAAGTGTATTTTCTGGGCTGACGAGGACATGAAGAGGAATTTTTATATGTTTGGAGACGTATCCTTTGATGCTACCTACAAGCGGAACAAGTAACGACGAGATTCATTTTTCTATATGCATTGTGTTTTAGCCCTGCTGTGTTATAAATACATTCTGATATTTTGTGATTACAATCTGTTTATTTTTGTAGGTATAACATGATGTATGTCCCTTTCACTGGGATTGATACTCACAACATGAACGTCACACTTGGTGCTGCAATTCTTGGTTCTGAAACGGCAGAGACGTATAGTTGGTTACTTAAGGTGATCAAGGACGCATATGGGTACGCGCCCCCGTAATCATTACTGACCAAGACCCTGCGATGAAAAGGACTACTGTGGATGTTTGGCCTGTGTCGAGGCATCGGTTATGTATGTGGCACATCATGGATAAACTTACTACAAAGGTTTGTTTACTCTTTTTTTATGTTAGTGTGTTTTTTAGATGTGTTTTTTTTCCTGTTATTTAATTTTTTTTACCCTACAAGCTAAAATGTTGCTCAGGTCGGGGCTACCCTATGTTCAACTACCGATTTCAGGGAAAGAATGTCTACAGTTGTTTGGACTGATTCTTTATTGCTTGAAGCGTTTGAGACTGAATGGGCAGCTATCTTAAATGATTTCGGATTAACTGACCATGAATGGTTGACGTATATATACGGGCTCCGCGAATCATGGATTCCAGCTTATTATTGTAAAGAAGAAATGTCTAGACTTATGCGGACCTCATCTAGATCCGAAAGCGAGAATCACTTTTTTGGCAAGATTAGCAATCCAAAGTGCACTTTGGTTGAATTTCTTAGCCACTTCGACACAGCTATTGAAGCCCAAAGACATGAGCATCGACAAAACGATCATGACACTCGCTACACCAAGCCTGATCCGTGGAGTGATTTTGTTATTGAGAGGCAAGCAATTCAGATATATACCAAAACTATATTTTTTGATGTTCAACTTGAGATTCAACATGCAATTCATCGTTGTACTAGTGTCAGATTAGATCATATCGGTGATTTCATTAAGTTTTTTATTAAGGATCTCGATCAGCCATGCTCTGCGTTCTTCGAGGTGATATTGTGTTTTATGTTATTTCTACATTATTTTTTTTATTTGAAGTAGCCAACTGATTTATACATTACCCGGGTCAATTCTTTCTGATGGGGGTGATCCAGATCATAGCGAGGAGGTCAATTGTTGTGTTCGTGAGATTAGTCATGCAACTGAGTATGTTGTGAACAAATTGGTTTCAAAATTTGATCAGTTGTGTACTTTTCCTGAACACATCAAGCAGTTTATATCAGTCGTCGATGACGTTCAGATAAATGCACCTCCTAAGACATGACGTAATCGATTTGCTTAACTGTTGAGGTTGCTCCATTGAGCATGGCCAATATCCGTGTTCCAGTTGGTACCAGGTTCAAACGAAGTGGTTCTCATAAATGCATGAAATCTCAAAAGGAGCGAGCCATTAGTCAGGCTGGAAGTAAACGGCAGAACTGTTCAATATGTAAAAAATATCGTCATAATAATCGAACATGTTGGAAATACAGCGTGGTCGTGCCTGAGGTAGGCACTTCGGGGAATGCTAAAGGTAATGCTGCTACAGTCGTTGAAGGTGATGCTGCTACAATTGTTGAAGGTGATGGTCCTGGTTCCAACAATGTTGATGATGTGTTTTACACATCGGGAAATGATGCAGATCTGGATGACGAAGACATGTCAGAGTAGTTCCCTTTTTAAAAACAATAAATGTTTTTTTTGAACTTTCGCTTTTGGTTTTTAATTTTTCCCATGTGATTGATTGGATTTATTTTGTTGATTTTTAAACTGGGTTGGTTTAAACATTTTCTTAAGCTCTTATGTGTTCTTGTTATTGTGTGTTTTAGGGGTAACTTTGTTTTTTTGAACTGCTCCCTGTGTTTTATCTACCGTATTCATTGTATGGGTTTTGGGGGGTTTTGAAATGATGTAGTACTGTGTTTTACTAATCACACACATTATAATACCCCATTTTCTATGTAAATGTGATGACATGTAACCTGGTCTTATACTCTACAGAATTCATGCTATGTTTTACGGTGTTTTACATTTTTTACAAATCCCGTGTACTAGCTAATTTGGTATACAGTTTACCTTTACTGCTATAAGAATGTGTTTTAACTTGGTTCACAGTTTATAGATACCATGAAATAGCTAATTTGGTTTCCAGTTCACATTATATCATAAAGTGTATTAGTTGTGTTTAAGCTGGTATACATTTTTACAAATCGCATATTTTTTGTGGATCCAAACAAACTAACATTATCGCCATAAATTCACAACGTTGAACAGGTACAAACTGTTATATATGACAATTTTATCGCTATAAAACTCAAAAAACATAACCGACTATATGTTAAGCCATAAAATTCAAAATAACACCACCAACGAAAAGTTAATATTGTTTTTGAAAGACATCCCATATTACTTCAGTTGTCCCATCTTAACATCACTGACCATACGTTAAGGCATAATATTCAAGAAACCACCACCAACGAAATGTTATTATTGTTTTTGGAAGACATCCCATGTTAATTCAATTGTCCAATCTTTCCGTGATTGCATCAAAGGCTGCCGCTTCGAGCCTCTTTTTTTTCATCGTCCGTCAACTTTTTATATCTAGCAACGTCAGCTTCAACAAATTTTCTGTATGTGTTTGCGTCACTTAGAAGCATCTTCGCAACGTACTTACTCCTAAGATCATCAATTTCTTTGCGTTGTTTGTACGTTATCTCGCCAGCATTTGTGCACTCGTTTGAGAATCCGCATTCCCAAGCTTTCCCCCGTGACATTTCCATGTAGCGCATCACAAAAAAGCCACAGTCGGTTACCTTATGCTTTGTACGCAATGGCATCTCCAATCTCACCGGCTCAACTTATCTGATCTTCCTGCCCGCTGGATGCCCAACATTATCCAAATACATTGACAAAGCATCGCGCTGCATGATAAACATTTTCATTAGATTGTGTTTTAATTTGATGTACCAGCCTAGATTATCCATATTGTGATATAGGTTTTGTTTACGTTTCCCGTATAACAGTTATTAACAGAGGGCATAATTTATCATGTGGATGAATTGTGTTTAAAGTACATAACAAGGGACATGAGCAATCATGTAGTATCACATCAACTTGTGTTTTAAGTTATTAATAGTGGACATAAGGTATCATGCAGTATGCACTTTGTTTTAAGCTCATAACTTTATACACAGAGAACTCAAGCTATCATGCAGTATCACATCAAATTGTGTTTTAAATTATTAACAGAGGGCATATGATTTGATTCAGTATGAATTATGTTTTAAGTGATTAACAGAGAATATAAGCTATCATGCATTATCACATTAAATTTTTGTGAAGTTATTATCAGATTATTAATGTGTGCGGTGGGTTATAAGTTTTTATGTATATTTTAAGTCATTTTAACACTTTAGTCAAGTTTTAAATTTATAAAACACGATATTTTACTAACACTAAACACACATATGGGCAAGTGAACCCATCGTGAGCGTAGTATAGCGTTGGTAATATACCGAGGTCGTCCAAGGACACAAGAGCTTTTAGTACCGGTCTATCCTCAACGTCTAATCAAATCAAAAATTTAGAAAAATGTTTTAAACATAAAAAAATAAAAACTAAAAATGCTGAAAATAAAAATAAAATAAAAACAGATAGACAAGATGAATCACTTGGATCCGACTCGCCTTTAGTGTAACCTTTAATGATTTCCGCACTTTTATACTTTTTAAGGGATTATCTTAGTTATAGTAGTAGGCCCCTCTTTTGAAGGTGACGTTACCCTCAACCCAGTAGTTTGAGTCAGCAAGGATACAATCCTAAAGGGTTGGAATATTGGAAGATAATTAATTAAGTTATTAATGCGTAATGTGGTAGGCCCCTCTTTTGAAGGTGACGTTACCCTCGGCTAAGTGGTTTGAGTCAGCAGGGATACAATCCCAAATAGCCGGGTTAATGTATTAATAGTAGTTTACATATGAGGGGATCAAGCCATTCGCACCCCCGCCATCCAATACCATTGGGTATTGAAGGAGGTCCTAGTAAGCTTGACCCAGGTCCTTGCAGGATCTATACACTGAACAAGGCAAGAACCTTACCAAACCATTCCTTTAATCCCCGACCAGGTAGCCAATATATCTCTATATAGACCGTAGAGATATGAATGGTGTAAATCTTTTATGGTATATAGACAGTAAAATAATGCCAAGACACCACAGACAAATGATAAGGAAGTTTCACCTTCAACATAAGAAACTAGTTATTAAAGTCATTAATACAAAACCAAATAAAAAGTGCAAAAAGATTAAAAAACAAAAGCATTACACTAAATGCTTGTCTTCACCAAGTGATGTGAGTGACTAAGGCAAACATTGCCTTTGATTGTCAAGAACTCTTACTGTCAATCTTGGATCCCGAGACTACTACACACACTCTATGATGGATGATAGATAATGGTGGTGGATGTGGGTTGTGATGGTGGTGGAGTGTGGGTTATGTGTGAGAGAGGTGGTTTGCCAAGGGATGCCTTTGAAGTGAACCAAGCATCCCTATTTATAGCCTGCACAGAAGCCCGAACACGGCCCCGTGTCCACTGGGCACGGCCCCGTGTTCATCAACTTTCTCTTTCTTCATTAATTGCATTTTGTATGTATTAGCTCCACACGCCCCCGTGTCCGCTAGGCACGGCCCCGTGTGCAGAAACGTATCTGTACTATCAAGATTTGCTTAGATTCTGCGAATCTTAGCGTTGACCACGGCCGTGTTGGCTGGTCATGTCCCCGTGTCGGGAAATAGAAGCTTCTGCAACTTTGTCTTTTCTGCAGACACCTGAGCACGCCCCCGTGTCCGCTGGGCACGGGGCGTGTTCAGCCTTCTGTTTGCTTGTTTTTGCTTGGGAAGATGCTGTCGTGGGGTCGGGCATGCCACCTTTATTCCTTTCTTGTAATTATGTTAGATTTTGCTGGATATTTGCTCCTTCTGTTCATTTACGCTCAATTAACCCTGAAAATACAAAAGAAAGATAAAAACACATTTTTTCCAACATTAGTACTAAAAAAGGGTTAGTTTTATGCCTCATTTGATGTAATTTATATGTTGCATTTTACACACATCAAATACCCCCACACTTGAATCTTTGCTTGTCCTCAAGCAAAACTCTTTATAATGTGGCTTACACTCCCAAATGGAATGAGTAGAAGAGAAGTTTTGGGCTTGTCTTGAGTGACGGGAATCCAAGATCCTTATTAGGCTTTTATTTTTATGTTATTTACAATCCTATTCGTTATGATTTATTTTGAACGTTTCATAAGAGAAATTACTTATTTGGGCATAACATGCCTCTTTAAAATCTCATTTATATACAAGTTCACATACCTCACGGGAGATCACTCAACACTCAGCCGAAGATGTATTTTTGTGAAACACTCGGGACCGGCATGGAACTTACTCCTACCATATCCTTGCCAAGCAATCAATCATCCTCCTTTTTAACTATGCACCTTTGTAAATATCAAGAGGACTTTGGGGAAGGGTTAGGATTAGGTTAAAGGTAGGTGGTTTGGGTTAGTGGTTAGTAAAAAGAGCGAAAAGCGTAAAAAGCGTCGGTCGTCGTAAAACTTTTTTTTTGTGACTTTTATTCAAACAAAACATTTTCAAACAAAGTTTCTTTTGAGGAACTTGTTTGTTTATTTCCATACTTCATTTTTTTATGATAAGGGATGTCACATGAAGACCGAGCTTTTTACTAAAATAAAGGGTTAAAAATAGGTTTTGGTGGGTAAAGGGTGTTTGTTTTGTGGGTTTAGAAATGAAAAGGTTTAGGCTCAAAGGGGTTAACTAGGGGGATTTTGGATATGTGGTAAAAAAAACGAAAAATAATGGTGTTGAAAAGAAAAAGGGTTAGTCCTAATGCCTCCATCATTTACTTACTTTGGTTTAAGTTGGTAAGGACCGGGAATGTATCGTCATGGCAAGTTCTAGAGTTGTAAGAAACCAAGCGGCTATTCACACAAGAAACGAAAGATGAGCATTTAGTTTAAAGATTTGTATGCTCAATAAAGGCTCAAAAACTCACTTTTTGTGGGAATGGGTTTTTAATGTGATCAAGTATATATAATCAAATTTTAACTAGATTTGTCATGTCGTTTCATAATTTTCTTATGTTGGTCATTTTTATCACGACGCTATCGGTTGTAAATTTGTAAAAATATAACCTTTTTTAGAACTTGTTATTCCCAAATTAAACCAAGACAAGTAAAAAAATGAAAAGTTTTTGAAAACATTTGGGGTGATTAGCGGTTCCAATAGAGTTTTGTGTAAGGCTTGTTATTAGGACTTGCAAAATTCAAGGTTTTAGCATCCCCCCCCCCCCCACTTAAATTACACATTGTCCTCAATGTATCCCAAAAATAAGTTTTTAGGTTGACTGAATGTGTAAAAAGGTGTTTAAAACAAAAATTTTATGTTACTGGGCATCTGGACAAGGGTCGTGTTTACCAGGCACGACCCCGTGTTCAGATTGGCAGTATCATAGTTTACAGAAGGTTGGGCACGGGGGCATGTTCAGCGAGCACAGCCCCATGTCCAGTTACCTGAACTGGGCATTTTTTTGCAGATCATCGGGCACGGGGCGTGTTGGTTGAGCACGGCCCCGTGCTGAATTTGCTGTAATGAAGAAAAATTGTCGGGAGGCTCTGTTTTTGTGCATGGGGTGTGGGTTCAAGCTTCCCTTAGTATCCTCCATCATCCCGAGTGTGTTTTATTCATTACAACATCATCCAAACACCATTTTACTAATTAAAAACCATCATTCATAGAAGATAACAAATTACACAAAGTCCTAGAAAATTTAAAAATAAATAAGAAAAAAATAGAAAACTAAAAAGTTCCTAAGATAGATAGGTCAAGTGATACATGAAATCATTCTAAGGAGTTCTACCCTTATTGTAGAAATAGCAAAAGCTCGAAAATAGCTTTCCGGTATTTAAAGGCGTCGTAGAACTCAGAACCAAGGGGTGTCCCCTAGATGTCGTTGAGCCATTCTTCTATCTCTCTTAGGAGGAAGAATACGGGCTCATTTTCCACAACATATTGTGGAGGAGGAGTGACGACAACCGGGACCCCATGTAATATATCTCGAGGGGGTTCTGTGTGCATGGCATACCACTCGGCCGATATGATGACTTCCGGCACCACATTCCATGCCCTTTGTGTAATGATTGGTACCAAAGGAGGAGAAGCGAGAATATTCAACCTTTCGTGCAAAAGGTTGACTTCTCGAAGACATCCTTCCAGCCCCATCGTCAAATGATTGATACGGTCGACCAAAGCTTCCTCTACTCCCGTCATTTCATCGATTTCCTCCCTCAAGGCATACTCGTAGTTTACAAGAGAGTCTTCTACCGATGACTTTCTCCATTGTTGGTTGTTCCTAGAGTGTGATGAAGATGTTCCGTTATTGCTGCTCGACATTCTAAGAAAACAAACCAAAAAGAGTTCATTTTAATGAAACAGTACCTCGGACATGGCCCCGTGCTCACTGAGCACGGCCCCGTGTTCACCTCTCTGCAGATTTTTGAAACAAGGGATCTTGGAGCTTTAAATTATTTTTCTGACTTTTGAAGCATGTTTAAGCAGAAATAACTTAAAACAGTGTTGTAAAACTTATTTTTGACAAGATTCCTTGAATAAAAACCTAACAAATATCACAATAAAGCTTGAAACTATGGGGATTTCAAGCTTTAATGGAGGTTTGGAGGGGAAAATGAAGAAGAAGGCAAATGACAAAAGTAGAAAACACAAGATGGTTGTTGAGAACCTTCTTTAGAATATACCTAGTATGGTATATGTGAAGATCCCACCAGATCTCTGTCTTTGGAATGGGTCCAAGAGTGCAGGACTCTTGCTGCATTTATAGAAAATGACAGCACGCTGGACACGGCCCCGTGTCGGCTGGACACGGCCCTGTGTGCAGACAAAATTCTGACACTTTTTGTCCGTATTCTGACCAAGAGTCAGATGGGAATCTTTTGGTGGACACGGGGTCGTGCTGACCTGGACAAGGCTCCCTGGCTAGAAGTTGTTTATGAAGTTTCATCTATTTTCAAGGAGTTTATCCGGATCAGGCGGTTCTTTACAGGACGGAACAACACCAAAGTGCCTGAGATACCTAAGTTGCCCTAGTTTTAGACAAGAACTCAAGAGGTTATCGGAAAAGGGTGATTCCTAAGCTAAATACCGGTGGGCAAAACCAACCTTTATTTCCCTTATCCGGGCTCTCGTTAAAGAAAGTATATGTCAAATCGCTCAGGTCTATGTATGCATCGGTGGAAACCGATGGGGAGTCCTTCACGACACAATCGACACAGGGACGATTATCGCTCAAGTCCTCGCAAGAGTTAGAGGTGATTTCGAGAGCAACGATGTTGTTATAATTCAAATTCAACCCCACTAATTTTCCTTGATTGTCGTCTTGAGATGAATTAGTTATATCCATCTCAAGTTCTTTTATCCATCGGAGAATTAGTTCTTCCATTTGAAATTATTCTTCAAGAACCATTTCATCTCGAAGGGATGATTGAGAGCATTCGAGGGAGAGATAGGGATTATTTTTACTTTCGATCATCTTAAGGCTACATGAAAACAATGGGTCTATATAGTGGGGATTGTAATTTAAAAAATAACATTTAAAATCTTCATGAGTTCCACCACATAATTGACACCACGTACCATAAGAGGAGCGAAAGTAAGAATTATCAGTATCACTCATGAATGCGTCAGAAATTACCAGTCGTTGGGATTTTACGGCTCTGTTTTCAGTATCTGAAGCTTGGGCACGGGGCGTGTTAAGTGGGAACGGCCCCGTGTTCAGCTACTATCTGACTTAAAACAAGATTGCCAGTACCAAAGATTGGGCACGGGGCGTGTTCAGCGGGCACGACCCCGTGCTGAGCTTTTGCAGAAATTGAAAATTTAAGAAAAATCCTAAAAAACAGAAAAATAAGAAAAACGATTAGGCCGTTGATTCCTAAGTTTCTTAAAATCCTTGTGTCCCCGGCAACGACGCCAAAAACTTGATGTGTGCGGTGTGTTATAAGTTTTTATGTATATTTTAAGCCATTTTTAACACTTTAGTCAAGTTTTAAATTTATGAAACACGATATCTTACTAACACTAAACACACATATGGGCAAGTGCACCCATCGTGAGCGTAGTATAGCGTTGGTAAGATACCGAGGTCGTCCAAGGACACAAGAGCTTTTAGTACCGGTTTATCCTCAACGTATAATCAAATCAAAAATTTAGAAAAATGTTTTAAACATAAAAAAAATAAAAACTAAAAATGCTGAAAATAAAACAAAATAAAAACAGATAGACAAGATGAATCACTTGGATCCGACTCGCCTTTAGTGTAACCTTTGATGATTTCCGCACTTTTGCACTTTTTAAGGGTTTATCTTAGTTATAGTAGTAGGCCCCTCTTTTGAAGGTGACGTTATCCTCAACCCAGTAGTTTGAGTCAGCAAGGATACAATCCTAAAGGGTTGGAATATTGGAAGATAATTAATTAAGTTATTAATGCGTAATGTGGTAGGCCCCTCTTTTGAATGTGACGGTACCCTCGGCTAAGTGGTTTGAGTCAGCAGGGATACAATCCCAAGTAGCCGGGTTAATGTATTAATAGTAGTTTACATATGAGGGGATCAAGCCATTTGCACCCCCGCCATCCAATACCAGTGGGTATTGAAGGAGGTCCTAGTAAGCTTGACCCAGGTCCTTGCAAGATCTATACACTGAACAAGGCAAGAACCTTACCAAACCATTCCCTTAACTCCCGACCAGGTAGCCAACATATCTCTATATAGACCGTAGAGATATGAATGGTGTAAATCTTTTTATTTTATATAGACAGTAAAATAACGCCAAGACACCACTGACAAATGATAAGGAAGTTTCACCTTCAACATAAGAAACTAGTTATTAAAGTCATTAATACAAAACCAAATAAAAAGTGCGAAAAGATTAAAAAACAAAAGTATTACACTAAATGATTGTCTTCACCAAGTTATGTAAGAGACTTAGGCAAACATGGCCTTTGATTGTCAAGAACTCTTACTATCAATCTTGGATCCCGAGACTACTACACACACTCTATGATGGATGATGGATGATGGTGGTGGATGTGGGTTGTGATGGTGGTGGAGTGTGGGTGAAGTGTGAGAGAGGTGGTTTGCCAAGGGATGCCTTTGAAGTGAACCAAGCACCCCTATTTAAAGCTTGCACAGAAGCCCGAACACCGTCCCGTGTCCGCTGGGCACGACCCCCTGTGCAGAAGCGTATCTGTACTATCAAGATTTGCTTAGATTCTGCAAATCTTAGCGTTGACCACGGCCATGTTGGCTGGACACGCCCCCTTGTCGGGAAATAGAAGCTTCTACAACTTTGTCTTTTCTGCAGACACCTGAGCATGCCCCCGTGTCCGCTGGGCACGGGGCGTGTTCAGCCTTCTGTTTGCTTGTTTTTGCTTGGGAAGATGTTGTCGAGGGGTCGGGCATGCCACGTTTATTCCTTTTCTTGTAATTATGTTAGAGTTTGCTGCATATTTGCTCCTTTTGTTTATTTACGCTCAATTAACCCTGAAAATACAAAAGGAAGACAAAAGCACACTTTTTCCAACATTAGTACTAAAAAACGGTTAGTTTTATGCCTCATTTGATGTAATTTATATGTTGCATTTTACACACGTCAATTATATAAGCCATCATGCAGTATCACATCAAAGTGTGTTTTAAATTTCCTTTTTCTAATTCAGACCTACCATCCATTAACCATATTGTGTGTTAAGATTACAAACGTTTTTCAATATATCAGACTGTGTTCTAACTTATTAATAAGTTCATGCATCACTTAATTGTGTTTTATAACAAAGGTCATAAGATATCATGCATTTTTTAACATAGGACATTTGTAGTTTATAGAAAAAGGGGCGTACCAATTTTGTCACACCCCCAAAATCCACCATGCGGAGTATCACCGCTTGGAGGCGTGACATGACCAGGATCGAGCCACCAATCATATCGAACAACGTATTTTAGTAAATAAAATCAATCACAATACAATTGGTGACCAAAAGGAAGTTAACCAAGTTCAATTTAAACAGCGGAAGCATAAGACGTTAAACCAAAACATAAGTTTGTAGTTTCATAAGTTTAAAGACCCCAACATAAGTTTCATAAGTTCATAACGTTTATTTAGTAAGTACGGGACATATTAGTTCGCATTCCACAACGACCACCTCCATGTGCAAGCTCCACAGCATCTAACGACCTGCATGGCATGTAACAACTAGTCAACAACAAAGTTGAGTGAGTTCACGTTTGGTTGTTTAGTTAATGAGTTCGTATCAGGAATCGGAAGTTCGTTTCATAACCAAGTATTACCCATTATCCTTGATTCCCAAACCTTTACGATATTTAGTGGGGGCTTCCCATTATGTATGTTACTAGACTAGGCGTATCCACAAGTGTCCTTCCCAATCCGAGGACGGTGTTAAGTATGAGTGTACGTAGGTTTTACGTACGTGCCCTTCTCATCCGAGGACAGTAGTGAGTGTGAGTGTACGTAGGTTTTACGTATGTGCCCTTCTCATCCGAGGACAGTAGTAAGTGTGAGTGTACGTAGGTTTTACGTACGTGCCCTTCTCATCCGAGGACAGTAGTAAGTGTGAGTGTACGTAGGTTTTACGTACGTGCCCTTCTCAATCCGAGGACAGTAGTAGGTAGTCTAGTAGTGTTGGTAATATAAATAGAGTGATAGTACGAGTAGTTATTCAATCCCATTCCCAACCACCGGGAATCCCATGCCTTAGTAAGGGTGTGAACTCACCTCGGTTTGCTCGGTTAGACTCTCAGATATAGCTAACAGTCAAGGTCGGTCAATCACGTCCTAGTATGATTTACCAGTTAGTCATTTAGTGGTTTTCAAATAGAACACAAAGTTCCTACACGTATCTACAACATGCATCACTGTAACGGTTTATGCCCATCTAAGTTTCCCGTCCATTCCCCACTCAAAATCAAACATACAATAATGCACATAACATACATAACATGTTAAATCATTCACAGATAGCATACTCGACATTTAGACACGCAAGTCACAACTTATGTCAATTCAGCATTAATACTCAAAACCGGCTGTTTTCGGACATTTAAATAAAATAGTTAGATTATTCCAAAAATTCCCAAATTTTTATAGAATGTCATAAACATTCCATATTTTATTGCGTAAAAATATCGGGTTCCGGTTCATTATCCACATTTTATAAAAATTCATATTCGGGACTGAACTCAGATTTATGTATTTCTGACCACAGTCCGCGAAACAATTTATTAAAAATTCATCGAGTGTCCGATTTACGAAATTCTAGTGGGGTAATTACAAATACATAGGTTGTTATCTACTGTACAAATTTCATGGTCCGATTCATCACAAAACTCAGGTTATGACTGAAAGTACGACACCCATTTATTGCTGTCAAAATTTAGCTTAAGTTGCTGTTACAAATTAACACTTTAAAAATAGTAAACGGAGTCCAAAAATTACGATTCCGGTTCCATTAGAACCGTATTTCATAATAACATATTTTAGATTCAAAATATCGATTTTTTGTTGAGGTTAAGACCTGTTTACAGCCAACTGAAGTTGGCTGTAAAGTATGGACAGATTTCTGTTTTTAGTGTTTAACCTTCTAAATCGTGTTCGATCGATTCCGTTAACAAGTTTAGTGACCACAACAACATGACACATTAATATTAATCAGTAAAACATCAGATAATCAACCAATAGTCATAATCACACCAGATCTACATGATTTACACACATATTCATCCATTAACCACCTTGTTCATCACTTTAGTAGACTTTTAGTTGGTGATCTTATATGTTAGTGATTTTTAACCGACGAAACTCTTATTAACCACTCTAGACAAGATCAAGAAGGCGTTTAGAGCAACTTACTACTAGCTCGAGGCTAGGGAAGATTCTAGTCGAAAATCGAGTGGATAAAAGCAAGAGAGTGAGGTCCTTCGCCTTCCGATTGCACCAAGGTTCCTTATACGATATCCTTAACACTTGTATGAACTTGGAATGTAATAATCAAAACCGAAAAGATGGATGGATGTAGAGGGGTGTTCGGCCAAAGCCTTTGAGAGAGAGAGAGGAGTGATTGTTGTTGAGTTTGTGTTAAGTGAAGTGATGGTCTGCCATATGGTGATCTTATAGACAATTAACTTGAGTATTAACCAAAGGATCATGTGTATTCTAGATACTAAACACAAGATTATAATAATCAACAAAAGGACAAGGTATGTCCCCCTCTTGGGGACGGTTTGGTTAAGGGGGGGGGGGGGGGGGGCTAGTTCGATTCCAACTAGTAGTTAGGTATATAGTTAGGTTAATCTAGTTAAGTTAAGTGATTAACCTGGTTACTAGTGTCTCATGCGTTACAGCGGGTGTTAGGGTATTCAGGGACCCTAATTGGCTTAGAAAAAGATAAACAATGTGAATGGCAATATTTTTAGGTTCCGGGTAAAGTCTGGTTGTTCGGTTCGGTGTTGTTCCGTTAAAGTGCTTAATTAATCCGTAAAGTGTCCTATTTATATATTTTTGCAACGTTTTTACTTTCTAACACTTAGGAAAATATAACGGACTATTTAGTGACCTTTTTGTACACTATTAGTATATTAACAAATATGTGTAAGCATAACACAGATATCAGAAAGCAGTTAAGTGATGCCACACAGTCGTCAAGCACATTAATTATTATTAATAAACTGTACGGTTACATGAGATTATGAGGGTTGTCACATTCTCCCCCTGTTATGAGAATTTCGTCCCGAAATTTAGCGCGTGGTTACTGAGGAAGCTAGTTAAGTTGCGTTGTTTTCCATATTTTCCTGGGGTGTCACATCATCCCCTTGTTGATTTGGAATTTCGTCCCGAAATTCTGCGGTAGCTTCAGCCTCAGTAGTGGTTGCGTTTTTCTTAAACAGTTGGGGATACTTGAGTTTCATTTGGTCTTCTCGTTCCCAGGTATACTCTAGGCCACGACGAGCATTCCAACGAACTCGAACGAGAGGTATTCTTGTGTGCTTGAGAATCTTAACATCTCGATCAGTAATCTCTACTGGTTCCTCGACGAATCGCAGCTGGTCGTCGATTGTGAGTTCCTTGAGAGGAACTATGAAGGTCTCATCTGACAGACACTTCTTCAGATTTGACACGTGGAATACGTTGTGAACTCCGCTGAGTTTTTCGGGTAGATTCAACCTGTAGGCTACCGTACCAAATTTTCTCAATGACTTCGAATGGTCCGATATACCGCGGATTGAGTTTGCCTCGTTTGCCAAAGCGGACTACACCTTTCCAAGGTGAGACTTTGAGTAGCACTCGATCCCCAACCTGGAGCTCGAGTGGTTTTCTTCCCTTATCAGCATAGCTTTTCTGACGGTCACGAGCTGCCGCCATTCGCTGTCGTATCTGAGCAATTTTCTCGGTGGTATCTACCACATGTTCTGGGCCAGTGATTTGGCTGTCACCAACTTCTGCCCAACAGAGAGGTGATCGGCATTTGCGTCCGTATAATGCCTCAAATGGAGCGGCTTGGATGCTGGTGTGGTAGCTGTTGTTATATGAAAACTCCACTAACGGGAGGTGCTTTTCCCAGCCATTGCCGAAGTCGATTACGCATGCCCTAAGCATGTCTTCCAAGGTTTGGATGGTGCGTTCCGATTGCCCATCCGTCTGTGGGTGATAAGCGGTGCTCATATCTAAACGTGAGCCAAAGGACTTGTGCATTGCTTGCCACAGTTCAGAAGTAAAACGTGCGTCACGATCAGATATAATAGAGATTGGCACTCCGTGCCTTGATACCACTTCCTTTAGGTAAATGTCTGCAAGAGTAGAAAACTTATCCGTTTCTTTGATGGCCAGAAAATGTGCAGACTTGGTCAGTCGATCTACGATCACCCAAATGGTATCATTTCCGCGTTGAGATCTAGGCAGGCCGGTAACGAAATCCATGGAAATTTGCTCCCATTTCCATTTCGGACTCTCCGGTTGTTGAAGTAGGCCTGATGGTTTCTGATATTCAGACTTGACTCTCGCACAAGTCAAGCACTTACTGACGTAGGTTGCTATGTGGGCTTTCATGCCAGGCCACCAATGCGTAGTCTTGAGGTCGTGGTATATCTTGTCCGAACCAGGGTGTACAGAATAACGAGGCTTATGTGCTTCATCCATCACAAGCTCGCGTAAGTTTCCATAAAGTGGAACCCAGATGTGCCCTGTTACATAGTAAGCGTCGTCTTCCTTTTGTTCTAGCCGCTGCCTCGATCCTCGTAGGGATTCAGCCCTGATGTCCTCTGCTTTCAATGCTTCAACCTGAGCATCGCGAATCTGAGCGGGGAGGTTGGATTGGATGGTAAGCTGTAAAGCACGTACACGCTTAGGTATAGTATCCTTTCGACTGAGGGCGTCGGCCACAACATTGGCCTTGCCCGGATGATACTTGATTACGCATTCATAATCGTTCAAGAGTTCGACCCATCGGCGTTGACGCATGTTTAACTCCTTTTGCTTGAAGATATGCTCGAGACTCCTGTGGTCGGTGTAAATGGTGCACTTTGTACCGTACAGGTAATGTCTCCATATCTTTAGCGCAAAAACAACTGCTCCCAGCTCCAGATCGTGAGTAGTGTAATTCCTTTCGTGAACTTTAAGTTGGCGCGATGCGTAGGCAATGACCTTGTCACGTTGCATCAATACGCAACCAAGTCCTTGGATGGAAGCGTCGCAATGAACCATGAAATCATCGGTGCCTTCGGGCAATGAAAGGATAGGCGCGCTACAAAGTCTATCCTTTAGATGTTGAAATGCGGACTCTTGTGCATCACCCCAACGATAGATGACACCCTTCTGAGTCAGTGAAGTGAGAGGTTGCGCAATCTTGGAGAAGTCTTTGATACACCTTCTGTAATATCCTGCCAAACCCAAGAATTGGCGGATTTCTTTTGGTGTGCGGGGTGCAGGCCAGTTCTTGATTGAGTCAACCTTGGATGGATCAACATGAATCCCATCCTTGTTTATCATATGGCCTAGAAAGTGGACTTCGCGAAGCCAGAAGTCACATTTCGAAAACTTGGCATACAACTGTTCTTTTCGAAGAAGTTCCAACATAAGTCGTAGATGCTGCTCGTGTTCCTTCTGACTCTTGGAATAGATCAGGATATCGTCGATGAACACAATAACGAACTTATCCAGGTAAGGCTTGCATACTCGGTTCATGAGATCCATGAAGACCGCTGGTGCATTCGTTAGCCCGAATGGCATAACCAGAAACTCGTAATGGCCGTAACGAGTTCTGAATGCCGTTTTGGAGACGTCCTCATCTCGGACCCTCAGCTGATGGTATCCCGATCTCGGGTCAATCTTGGAGTAATAGCTCGACCCTTGCAGCTGATCGAATAAGTCGTCAATACGTGGAAGAGGATAACGATTCTTCACAGTCACCTTGTTGAGCTCGCGATAGTCAATACACATTCTGAAAGTACCATCCTTCTTCTTTACGAACAAGACTGGAGCTCCCCAGGGCGAAGAGCTCGGACGTATAAAACCCTTTTCCAAGAGTTCTTGTAGCTGTGTGGACAGTTCTTCGAGTTCTGATGGAGCTAGACGATATGGTGCTCGAGCTACTGGCGCTGCTCCAGGAGCTAGCTCGATTTGAAACTCAACTTGGCGATGAGGCGGAAGACCAGGTAATTCCTTAGGAAATACCTCGGGAAAATCGCGCACAATAGGGATGTCTTCAATTTTCTTCTTTTCCGTTGATGTGTCAGTAACGAGTGCTAAAATGGCAATGTGGCCCTTTCGCAAACACTTCTGGGCCTTAAGGAAAGAGATGATGCCTTCGACAGCACCACTCTTGTCGCCACGAATCATGAGAGGTTCTTCACCAGAACGAGGAATGCGGACGATTTTCTCCTTGCAAACAATCTCCGCTTGATGATGAGATAGCCAATACATCCCAATAACGACGTCGAAACTACCAAGGGTGATAGGAACAAGATCGATAGGGAAAGTCTGACCAGCTAAGATGAGGTTACAACCTTTAACTACGTGTGTGGCTTCAAGACTTTTACCATTTGCTAGCTCTACTGCGTGTTTGGTGTTCAGGAGTGTTGGAGTGCGCTTAAGCATTTGGCTAACTTTTAAGGACACATAACTAGTATCGGCACCCGAATCGAATAAAACAGTAACAAAGAAGTCATCCAGAAGAAACTTACCCATCACAGCATTGGGATCGTTCCTTGCATCACCCATATGCAAAGGAGGAATAATTCACCTAGATCCACGAACCTAGATGAGTTTTCGATTTAACAAGTCAGTAAGCAATCAAGTTCGGAGGAGTTTCCTTAGGTCGTGTGAAAAAAATTACGTTTGTGCAATCGTGAGGTTCCAAAGAAAGGATGCGAAAACGTGTTCAAGAGAGTATAATCGTATCAACAACACATTATCACGCTCAAGGTTTCAACAAGTGATCACCAATGATAGAAACCCGAACCTTCCAAACCCTCTAAACTAGAGTGTGTTCGCATTAGTGTCTAGCGTCACTGTGGTAAAGGAAGGATGGTTCTGCCTATGTCAATAGTAGGAATTAGGCATTGCATTATTCGACAAGCATAGGTCGGTACAAAGGCTAGCGAAAAGATTTCACAGAATTATGATAAACCATCGTAGGATCAAGGTGCGACTCTTGTAGTGTAAGGGGGGAAAGGGGTGAGGTAAATGTGTAGTTCGTTGTGTCCGTGTGTAGGTTGAGTAATCCGTATTGCCGTCCTCGAATGTCCCGAAGACTATGCCATCATTAGAAGGCATCCGCTTGCTGAGTTAATGTATACGAGGGTGTAGATCAAAATAAGATATCTATTTAACCATCCAATAAGGTAAATGGGGGGGGGGGTAATCTTGTGATCGGTGGAAATCGTGGTGTGGTTGTCAGTGTTTCGTTATATCGGTTGCGGATCGAAGGGACGGGAGGTTGGGCATGTTAACCTCCTGCTGGGTTAGCGGTGAGTGCCTCAGCGACTCGTTCGTTGATCAAAGCCGTCAACTGGTCTTGAGTGAGGTTGATACGTCCTCTGCGTCCGCTCATGATCTTCGTAATGAGGCAACGTAAGTGAGGAAAGTGTCGCGAAAGTGCGTAAGTGTGGGACGACATTAGAGAGTAAGCACACAAGGTTCAAATAGCAATTATCACATTATCTAATGCACAGTGAGAACTATCTAACCGACAATATAACATAAATCATACCACTTATGGTGTCGAGTCTTGCACGTGGAGCGAAGCGTCGTTGTGGATCGTTGAGCACTGTACCAGTTATAGTCTGGTTTTATCAAAAACATTTCCCTTTTTAAAACCAAGTTCACTATAACCAATGGCTCTGATACCAATCTGTCACACCCCCAAAATCCACCATGCGGAGTATCACCGCTTGGAGGCGTGACATGACCAGGATCGAGCCACCAATCATATCGAACAACGTATTTTAGTAAATAAAATCAATCACAATACAATTGGAGACCAAAAGGAAGTTAACCAAGTTCAATTTAAACAGCGGAAGCATAAGACGTTAAACCAAAACATAAGTTTGTAGTTTCATAAGTTTAAAGACCCCAACATAAGTTTCATAAGTTCATAACGTTTATTTAGTAAGTACGGGACATATTAGTTCGCATTCCACAACGACCACCTCCATGTGCAAGCTCCACAGCATCTAACGACCTGCAAGGCATGTAACAACTAGTCAACAACAAAGTTGAGTGAGTTCACGTTTGGTTGTTTAGTTAATGAGTTCGTATCAGGAATCGGAAGTTCGTTTCATAACCAAGTATTACCCATTATCCTTGATTCCCAAACCTTTACGATATTTAGTGGGGGCTTCCCATTATGTATGTTACTAGACTAGGCGTATCCACAAGTGTCCTTCCCAATCCGAGGACGGTGTTAAGTATGAGTGTACGTAGGTTTTACGTACGTGCCCTTCTCATCCGAGGACAGTAGTGAGTGTGAGTGTACGTAGGTTTTACGTATGTGCCCTTCTCATCCGAGGACAGTAGTAAGTGTGAGTGTACGTAGGTTTTACGTACGTGCCCTTCTCATCCGAGGACAGTAGTAAGTGTGAGTGTACGTAGGTTTTACGTACGTGCCCTTCTCAATCCGAGGACAGTAGTAGGTAGTCTAGTAGTGTTGGTAATATAAATAGAGTGATAGTACGAGTAGTTATTCAATCCCATTCCCAACCACCGGGAATCCCATGCCTTAGTAAGGGTGTGAACTCACATCGGTTTGCTCGGTTAGACTCTTAGATATAGCTAACAGTCAAGGTCGGTCAATCACGTCCTAGTATGATTTACCAGTTAGTCATTTAGTGGTTTTCAAATAGAACACAAAGTTCCTACACGTATCTACAACATGCATCACTGTAACGGTTTATGCCCATCTAAGTTTCCCGTCCATTCCCCACTCAAAATCAAACATACAATAATGCACATAACATATATAACATGTTAAATCATTCACAGATAGCATACTCGACATTTAGACACGCAAGTCACAACTTATGTCAATTCAGCATTAATACTCAAAACCGGCTGTTTTTCGGACATTTAAATAAAATAGTTAGATTATTCCAAAAATTCCCAAATTTTTATATAATGTCATAAACATTCCATATTTTATTGTGTAAAAATATCGGGGTCCGGTTCATTAACCACATTTTATAAAAAATCATATTCGGGACTGAACTCAGATTTATGTATTTCTGACCACAGTCCGCGAAACAATTTATTAAAAATTCATCGAGTGTCCGATTTACGAAATTCCAGTGGGGTAATTACAAATACATAGGTTGTTATCTACTGTACAAATTTCGTGGTCCGATTCATCACAAAACTCAGGTTATGACTGAAAGTACGACACCCATTTATTGCTGTCAAAATTTAGCTTAAGTTGCTGTTACAAATTAACAATTTAAAAATAGTAAACGGAGTCCAAAAATTACGATTCCGGTGCCATTAGAACCGTATTTCATAATAACATATTTTAGATTCAAAATATCGATTTTTCGTTGAGGTTAAGACCTGTTTACAGCCAACTGAAATTGGCTGTAAAGTATGGACAGATTTCTGTTTTTAGTGTTTAACCTTCTAAATCGTGTTCAATCGATTCCGTTAACAAGTTTAGTGACCACAACAACATGACACATTAATATTAATCAGTAAAACATCAGATAATCAACCAATAGTCATAATCACACCAGATCTACATGATTTACACACATATTCATCCATTAACCACCTTGTTCATCACTTTAGTAGACTTTTAGTTGGTGATCTTATATGATAGTGATTTTTAACCGACGAAACTCTTATTAACCACTCTAGACAAGATCAAGAAGGCGTTTAGAGCAACTTACTACTAGCTCGAGGCTAGGGAAGATTCTAGTCGAAAATCGAGTGGATAAAAGCAAGAGAGTGAGGTCCTTCGCCTTCCGATTGCACCAAGGTTCCTTATACGATATCCTTAACACCGAAAAGATGGATGGATGTAGAGGGGTGTTCGGCCGAAGCCTTTGAGAGAGAGAGAGGAGTGATTGTTGTTGAGTTTGTGTTAAGTGAAGTGATGGTCTGCCATATGGTGATCTTATAGACAATTAACTTGAGTATTAACCAAAGGATCATGTGTATTCTAGATACTAAACACAAGATTATAATAATCAACAAAAGGACAAGGTATGTCCCCCTCTTGGGGACGGTTTGGTTAAGGGGGGGGGGGGGGGGGGGCTAGTTCGATTCCAACTAGTAGTTAGGTATATAGTTAGGTTAATCTAGTTAAGTTAAGTGATTAACCTGGTTACTAGTGTCTCATGCGTTACAGCGGGTGTTAGGGTATTCAGGGACCCTAACTGGCTTAGAAAAAGATAAACAATGTGAATGGAAATATTTTTAGGTTCCGGGTAAAGTCTGGTTGTTCGGTTCGGTGTTGTTCCGTTAAAGTGCTTAATTAATCCGTAAAGTGTCCTATTTATATATTTTTGCAACGTTTTTACTTTCTAACACTTAGGAAAATATAACGGACTATTTAGTGACCTTTCTGTACACTATTAGTATATTAACAAATACGTGTAAGCATAACACAGATATCAGAAAGCAGTTAAGTGATGCCACACAGTCGTCAAGCACATTAATTATTATTAATAAACTGTACGGTTACATGAGATTATGTGGGTTGTCACAAATTTTTCTGGCCGTTCATTGTGTTTCCTTTCATCGACACATCCTTAGCGCTGTTGTCCAAAACCTCTATCTTGGTTTCCTTCAAATTGAAACATACACAATAGAAATGATCATCGTGCAAAACGGGTACAAAGATGAGCGACATGTCACGTATGTTCTTTACATCAGCAGATAACAACATCGATTCCATGTTTTAAGCGAAGGTTGTTGCTCTTATTTCCTCACTTTGCATGTAATCATTTTCATTCTGCATTTAAATTACTTGTGTGAAATAATATTACAAATCTAATAAACTTTCATACAATGTCATTATGATCATACTTACCAACATATTCACTGAACAAAACAGGCCTGTGATGCTTCCCTTTTTCCTGAACCTTTCTTCATAGTTCAATAATTTCGTCCATGCGCTTATTACCGCTATATGCAATGTGATTCCCGGCATCATTGATTCCAGCGGAGACCTCATCACCAGCACGCCTTTGGTAGTCTTAAACACAGTATCCCTAGCGATAAAAGTATGTGTCGTCAACTATGTTATAATAATTTCAAACCAGTCAGTTATAGTTTTTGTGTTTTAACAGTTTTTTTTAATGTTGGGAATATAAATTACAATGTTACATACCACATTGAACCCCAGGCTGAAAACATGTATGCGCTGACTAATACCTCAACGCTATCAAGCCTCTTCCTAAGTTCTACTGCCATCTTCATATATGGAGACCTCAGAGCATCGGTCAATTCTGTTTGTCGTTGCGGCCTGATTTGCCGCTTTCCAAGGTCTAACTCTTGTATAACCTGCCCCCTTCTAATTGAAAATTCAGATTCCTCGGCCGTTTTTTTGTGAGATTGGTGTGACGACGAGTGGGGGTTTTTTGACAACTTCAACAAGCTGAGTTTGTGCGGTGGTTTTCTTTTCAACGGGCTGCAAGACCTCTTCAACAAATGTAGGCATCCATTGCAACAACTATGACAGTTCCACATTCTTCGTATTTGTCTTTTTTTCCGGTGTGTTTTCGTTAGGACTATGTGGTTGTCCACTTGTCAAAGCTGTGGACGCAACTTTTTTCAGCATTTTATTCCGCATTGTATGTTTCTCTTTTATCTTCGCACTTTCAGGTACAACTAAAACCCTTCTACAAAAGTCCCGTTTATCCTGTTCACACATTCCTCAAACTAATTGAAAAATACTTCCAACATTCCCGCATGCACCTGTATTAGATGATTTCACACAACACATTAGCGGCAAGCAAGAACAACAGAATTGTGTTTTGGTTTTACATTTTAGTTTTACTTATATTTCTTGAACGTTTATGAAAGTACCTCGTCGCTTTGGCTCGCAGGTTGCGTTAACCCATATTGAGATACCATTGGTATCCTAATCTCTCCATCAAACCCTAGGTGAATGCCAGGCTAATTTTGCGCATCTCCATACTCGCCGGTCTCAGTGTAGTATTTCTCGATATCGTCTACATTGTAATCACCAGTAGTTGTTCCACCTTTTACGTCCATGTCTTCTTCAGTCTCCGTATTTTTTCCCAGATTAACAGGGAATTCATCGACAACATCAGTGGTGCCTTTATCCACATCCACATCAACATCAGATATCTTTATGTCATCAGCAGCAGCGGTGTGCCCAACTTTTGCAATCTGTGTGTTTTTCGGTATATCCTGCTGATTTACGATGCACCTTGTCGGCTGTCTTCACAACAACTTTTTTCCTTTAATCGTTGCAGGTTTTGGTTTGTGTTTTATTGTTTTGTTTACATCTTTCTGATCATACTTCACTTCACTTGCTTGAACCTTTTGTTCAGCCTTCTTGACAGGTTTTGTGCCAGCTGATTCTTCATCACTTTTCGTTTTTTCAAACGGATATCGTTGAGCCGGATGTAGACCCTTTTCATTCTCTAACTCTTGCTCAAACCTTATCGTGTTCAATTTGATGCTAAGTGACTCAATATCATCTTGTGTGATATCTTCAATGAGATTAACTGACCTTGGCTCATCTACCCTAAATTTTTTTGGTCACCTATTAACACCGCTTGCAAAGAACATGAACAACTGAAGTCAGTTTTACTTGGTTATATACTGATTGTGTTTTAAGGAGTTTATATACTAGTTTTCAGATGCACGTACTCTAAATGTGTTTTATGTTGTTTGTCTATGTCACATTACATAACATTGTGTTTTAAGGTGTTTACCATCAGATTAGCTTGGGTTGATGTTTACATTTACATCATAATGTGTTTTACAGCAGGTTGTGTTTTAGATTGGAGTTTAATAAATCCTTTGCAATTTAAAATACTCTGAATGTGTTTTATGTTGTTGTCTATGTCACATTACATACTATTGTGTTTTAAGGGTTACCTTGTGTTTTAAGGTGTTTACCTTGTGTTTTACATCAGATTGTGTTTTAAACTGGAGTATAACAAATCTTTCGAAATTTACAACAATCAGACTGTGTTTTAAGTGTAGGCAGCCTCCATGTGATTTAAAATGTGTTAATATCATACATCTAACATGTATAAGTCTAAGTTGTGTATTAAGATGTGTTTTAATGCAGAATCCAGCTAACATGTATAAGTCTAAGGTGTACAAGTGTTTTTTCAAGTGTGTGTTTAGAAAATTATGTAAATATTCAGAACATACCACTAATAAAGGCATCGGCCCAAGAAAACAGTCGTTTGATACCCATGCTTCCACTGTTCTATCCAGACACCTTATCATGTATTCACACTAGTTAAAACTCCTGATTTCAATCCCTAAATGCAAGGCTGGTAGAAACCTCATATTAATTGACGAATTGGTAGTTGTCTCTCCTAGTAGTGTGTTGTAGAATAGAAGGAAGTTCAACACAAAAAATCTACCGCTCGCATTTTGTGCCTGCATGTATGTCTTGAATTGAACAGGTGTCAAACGTGTAGGAGTGTTTTTGAATTGGCCTTTCCATTCCGCGACAACCTCATGGAAATCTGCCCTTGCTCTCTCAACCTCCTTTATTTCTATGTTCCCTCTCGGTACGCCAAAGATATCATGCACCAATTCCTCTGTGATTTGTATGTGGTGGCTACCGCAGTTTAACACCCGTATTTTAGGGTCGTAGTTTTTTACCAACCACCATCCCAGAGCTGATGAAATCTGACCCATTTTAAAACCAAGTATTGATCCAAAACCTAAGTTTTTGACAGCCGCCCGTTGATCTTCGTTCAAACTCTGCATCAGCTCCCCCATGTGGCGAAGAGCGGTTCGTAACGTCAGTTTCCCATCTGCCAATGGTAGGTAACTTTTGATCGTTGTTGACCGTTTGCGTGTTTTTGAGTTTTCGATTGATCGAGCAACCGGGGGTCGTTATGTTTTTTCAATTACTGGTTGCTTTGGATCCGACTTAGTTTTTTTTCCACAGAGGGTTGTCAAAGTCATCATCAGAATCTTCTATGTTTGCATCTGACAACACACCAACATATAAAGCGGATTAATAAGAGAAACTTTATTACTAGTAATTAGTGTATAATTTCAATTTACCGTGTGCTACTTCATCAGGTTTCTTATCTGTTGGTTTAACGGCAACCTTCTTTTGCTTCGGTTTGATTCCAGCTTTCTGATCCTTCCGTGTCACACCCCAACCGATGGCGGAAACATCGGAGTGAGACGAAGATAGATTACTCATCACACATAACGCTATTGGCGATAATAACTAAATTCAAAATCGATTTCATATCTTAACAAAATTGTCAAATTACAACATGAAATTCAAGTACAACAAGTTTAACAAATAAAATGACTAGTCAAGTAATTTGAAATGTGTTTCTAGTGTCGTCCCTACTATATTTCGTCATAATCAACCTCATCAACGTGCAACATGTTAACAAAGTATAGTTCAACACAAAAATGCATTGGCGAGTACAAAAGTTTAAGTAAATAAGTATAGGCATAAAATGTTTAAAACGAATCCACATGGCAACCTAAGTTATTCAAGATCAACATAACATGGCATGCAATATTTCTAGTCAGCCCTATGTTTACGCAATAAAGAATGAAATTTAACATGACCTCTCATTCACGGGTGGTGCGTTAATCCTATAGCGCTATACATGTTAATGGAGGCTCGTACAAAGCTAATGATTATGGTATCACTTAAGAATCACCGAAGAATATATGAATTAAGTATAATAAGTAGTTTACATTCATTTGGATTGTTTCGTGTATTTGCATAAAGAGTATAGTGTTGTGATTTTTATAAGGTTAATATATTGCACCCAAAAAGTGTGAATAGATAATGGGTCAAGTGTACTCACGGTTTTGCAAGCTTCCACTTGTTATTCCGTGACGAGTTGTTGGCTGTTTGAGGATGGAACATGTAAGGACCTGAACGAAAATGTCCTAAAACACTCCGTAAGTAAAAACCGGACCCCTAAAACCCTAAAATTCATGAAACATCAAGAAAATCAAGTTTTAATAGTCGGTCGCGGGCTGCGTAAGAATTAAGCAAGGCTTACGCGGGGCGCGACAACCTTGCAACTCTCCGGATAAGCTTTAGGGCCACGTGTCAGACACGTGGCAGACCTACGCCATGACACGGCAACCCTAGCCGTAGCTAGGGTGGCCCTCGCGGGCCGCGAAGGATTTCCTTTCGGCTTACACGGGCCGCGACAAACTCAAATTTCAGCAATAAATTGGACGTTGCATGGCCTTTCCCCTGTGTTCGAAAATTCCTTTCAAAACGTAAATTCTGCTCAATTTAGTCTATTCGAGTGTCGAGACACTGCTTCGATTACAGGGTAATAACTCGATCACTGCTACGATATAATGTCTGATCGATTAAAACCGATCCGATGGATGTTTAAGTGCTGCCCGAATCCGGGCTATACTTTGTCATTCGTCGTGAGGGTTTTGATTTCGTGAATTTATCGTAAATGTTGTATTAAGTTACTAACCTAGTTTCGTTTGCATTATTTAACTAGGTTACCATGCTTAATCAGTAGGCAAACTTTGTCCAGTTAAACTTACAATGTGAGTCATTCTCTTTTTACCAACTTGTTTCCAAAACCCTATTTGTTTTCAAAGTTATAGTTACAGGGATTAAGTCTTTGTAATCTTCAATTACAGCTGGTATGTGGGGTTTTGTATACATTACTTGATAACCGTCACCATTGGACAACGGGTTAGCCAATGGGTGATAGTGATATGACCATAGTCACAGATACAGTCGAGTGACAAATACCGTTTTGGGTAATTGGTTGATATAAACATTGTAATCGTCCATAATACTGTAAGCCAGTATTTCCCCGCTGATAAAATCTTTTTAAACATGTTTTAGGTGATTTACTGTGAACGAGGAAAAGTGTCGCGTAGCACTACCGGCTTAAATGAAGTGGCTCAGTAAATAAATAAACATGTTTTTTTTGTAATTAGGGAATTTCCCAGTGAAATTCCTCTATTGTAAATTACGGAGTTTATCTCAAAACTTGGAATAAAATAGATGGATGTTTTCACTTAAACGGTCCTGTTAAAATTTCTGCTGCCAATTTAAATACTAATACCACGGGATTTTCTGTTTTGCGGCATTCGAACCAGGAAACTGGGTCGGGGGCCGTGACAGAACACCAAGTCCTTCTACACAAGGAAACGTAGGTGTATAAGTATTTGGATGATAACGGGGGATTAGGAATTCGGAATGAAAAGTATAGCAAAAGTAAATATACAAGAAAATAATCATCTAGACTTAGTACTCGTTCTTGATACTATGAAACCCCATAGGGGTTTGAATGATTTCATGGGTTTAATACCAATTAGAATCATAACGAGGAACTAAGTACTTAGGTGATGTAACTTAGTACCTTGACGAATAATCATTTAGTTATCATCAAAGGTTCGGTTTATATATTTTTATATAAGGTATATAGTATTAGAATGATTATAGTCCAACAAGTTCAACAAGGATCATGATAGAAGTCATGCATAGAGGTAGGAGGGTAACCTTCCTTCAAAAACTTCTTTCATAGATTCACCAATGCACAAGTTGTCACAAGGACAACAAGGATGGTCATGAATGAATAATACAGAAATGAAACATACATATCAACTAAGAGGAAATCATCAAGTGAGGTGTGGATTGTAAGTAGGAAAGCCCAAGCTTTCTAAGTAATCACACATACACAAGCTCAAGTCTTGTTCAACACTTGTGGGTTAGAAACCCTTACAAAAAAGAAAGTTTAAAGGGATTAAACACCTCCGATTTGTATGTCACAACCTTGTTTTTAAGCACACTAATAATAGACTTGATTAGTGGCATAAGGACATAGGTTTGTATGAGTAAAACATGAGTTTTCTTCCAAAACATGAAGAATGAAAAATATAAAAATGAGCAGAATTATAGGTGCACTTTGGACCTCAAAAATGGTGAGGTTTCGCCTTAGTTTACCCAAGACAACTTATGAAACCTTCCTAGAGGTTATCCAAGTGTTGTAAAAGAAAGAACAAGAAGAAAATTGAAGTGGAAGTGAGTTAAAACTCACTTTTTGCTGCTGGAACTTTCTGAAATGTTGCTGAAACTTAGATGTGTTTGAGGGGGGGGGGGGGTTAGTGTGTTTGAGAGTGGTAAAGTGGGATAAGGGATGGGGAAGTGCTTAGTATATAGGGAAGGGATTAGGGTTTTAATGGGTTGGGCTTTGGAAGTGATTAGTGGGTTAAATGAATCAAAAAAAGGAACTTGAGTGGGCTGGCTCTGGTCCAATCGCAATCTGGACAACCCTTTATTCTTTTTATTTCTTTTATCAACTTATGTTATATATATGTAATGTAAATTATGTATTTAAGATGCAACAATGTGTATGTAACATGTAATAAGTCCTAAAGTGTATATAAAGCATGAAATCAAGTCTTAAACAAGCATGTAAACATGTTGTAAGAATAAAAGAAGTGTTGTAAAGATTTAAACAAGTATATGAAATGTATAATGAAGTATCACTTAGTTGTAAGTCTCGTATTCGATAACCAAGTGCTTTGCATGTATGAAACGTTTAAGAATTACGAATACACGATAGTTGTTTACGAGTTACACTTACGTTTATGAGAATCATGAATCAAGTATCAAACAATTGTATGTATCAATGTATAAACAATGTATATTTCATATAAAAGATTCATTTCATTATAATCAAAATCTCGGATTTACAATGGCTTGAAACGAAATACGATTACAAAGGAAACGAGTTTCCGAAAATAGAATTACAAGACAAGCTTTCTAATTAAGGAAAGAATGAAAAAGCAGAGCGTTACATTCCGCTTCTTATCAGTCTTCTTACCCTTCTGCTTCGCGTCAGCTGCAAAAACACATAAGAGGTGATGTTAGTATTGCATTGCGTTTACCACAACAAACTTATGGTTTGCCGAGTGTACTTCTAACTTACATATAGGCAATTCACGAATTTGGACGGTTTCAGATTGTAACTCAACATTTCTATCCATTATGTACGGGAAAAGATTGGCAATATCAGACATAATGGTGCCAGCAGGCGGTGGTTGTGCACAGTCACCTACATTGTCTACCATTTTAGTAGTTTTGTTACCATCTATAACTTCTTATAACAAAAAAACACAAGTGGTCAGACAAATCACTATACAAATAACCCCCACCCCCACCCCCACAAGTAACCGCACCTTGTATAGGTGATGATTCTTCCGTGTTTGATTTGTCCAACCTAATTGGTTGATCAGGTTTGTTCCCGGGTTTTTTAAAATGCCATTTTCCCTTTAATCTTTCACTCTTTCTCCGTCTTACTGAAAAACATTTTTTAAGCATTCATTTTTTTACATCAACCTTATATTCAATACTAAAACACACACACGCCTTCTATATTGGTTTACAACTATAGCTCGTCATGGAAACCTCTTTTTTATTACACCCATTGTGTAAAACACAATTATAACAACCCAAACACAATTAAAACACAATTGAACTAATCTGTCACATGGAAACCTCTTTTCTATTACACCCATTGTGTAAAACACAATTAGAACAGCCCAAACACAATTAAAACACAATTGAACTAATCTGACACATGGAAACCCCTTTTCTATTACACCCATTGTGTAAAACACAATTATAACAGCCCAAACACAATGAAAACACAATTGAACTTTGGGATTCATATGCCCTGACTTTGCAAAAACACAGCTAAAAATCAAAATTAGGATTGTAAAATGTGTTCACTTTATATATTCAGATGCACCTAAGTTCAGTATGATGGTAAAACACACCCACATAAACACATTATAAAACACATTTAATCGCTAATCTTTAAACCTAACAACCTCTTTATGTTAAAAACATACCTACAACTCCGGGGATCTTCGATCGGCTTCCGTCTACTGTTCTGGTGTTCTCCATCCCTTCCAAAGTATTATGCTTTTTGAATCTCTTGCCTGCAACCAAGATATTCCATCAATAACAAACAAAGCACCTGTAATCTCCTTGAAAACACATAGCACAATGTCAGCTTGATCTTACGTTTATAAAACAAGCAAAATCTCTTATCTTCATCCATGATTGTAGGTATTTTTGGTATGATTTTGGGGGTTTTCGTATGTGGGCTTAGAGATAGAGGGGGGGAAATCACGTGGAAATAGGGAGTTGGGATTGCTTGACGGTTATTTTGATTGATTTAAAACATTGTTATTGACAAAATTGCCCCTACTCTTTTAAAACAATCAATTAAATAAACTCAAATATTACAAGATTGCCATTGACTTCGTCTCAACCATTAAACACACCCATCGTATGGCCCAGATCGCTTCCTGGACTTTCTAGGAAAAACACACTTTCCGCAGGATCCCCACTATATATATATATATATATATGCTAATTATAATGAGAAAACCCACTCCAGATGAGAAAACTCAAGAAACCCACATGTGTGGCTAGGATTCAGCCACGTCATATATGCACAAAGATGAACTAAAGGGTATATACGTCATTTTACTTATGGTCAGAAAATGTAAGCAGGTTTGTAATGACAACTTTGTACCTTTTCTCTCCTTATAATTTATAAAAAGCTCATCAGATCTCACTACATCTCTCCTCGTTCATCTATCCTCTCTACCATACTTTTCCCTATCTCTCTCTTGTTCCAATAGATATAAAACAAGATCACAAATGAAATCGAGAAACTGATGAGCATCATATCCATGTAGACGCCATCTAGATCTAGATCTAGATCTGGATCCACCATGTTTCTTTTAAACCCATCAAGATCTAGATCTGGACCCGTCATCTAGATCTGGAACCGTCATATTTCTTTCAAACCCCATGAAGACGGATCCTCTTTGGTTTATTTTGAAGAAAATCACACACGAAGAAGATGATGAATCAGAAATCGAAGAGAAGGAATAAATTTTTGTTTGAACCAGGCAAAGATCTGGTGAAATTACACATTTTTTATGTTTTAGAGGAGGCTGAAGGTTTTTGTTCGAAATTTTTGTTCAAGAAGGTGAAAAAGCATGTTTGTTTTTCAGCTTTGTTTGCAAATCTAGACTTTTTTAGTCTGTATTTTTGTTGTGTTTTGTGGATCTGCAATTTTTTTTTGTTCAAGAAGATGAAGGTTTTTAAGTTCTTGTTTTATGGATCAGTTTGTTTTGATTATTGATTGAATCAATTTTTTGTGTAAAATTTATTTTAGATCTGTACCAATCAAAACAATTTGTTTTAAGTTTTTGTTTATTGGATTAAAATCGAAGTTACTTTTCTTGTTTAATGTTATTATTTGTAGTTTTTTCTTGATATAATCATGAAAAAAGTGGGTTTTGTATAATAAAAATAAAGTGAATTTTGTTACATGAAACAAATATGATAGTTTACAAAAGTCAGAGGGATTCATATGAGTGTAATAGAAAATAATGTAATATAAAACAGATTGTTCTTTGGTTATGTTACACTTTTTTTGTGTATCATCTTTATGTAACCCAACATAGCTGGGTTTAGTTAATGTAACAATTCTAATATGTTTTGTTTGTTAGATGAAACAAATGTGATAATTGACAAAAGTCAGGGGATTCGTGTGAGTGTAACAACTGGGTCATAATAATGTAACAGAAAATAAATTGTTCTTTGGTTATGTTACACTTTTTTTGTGTAACATCTTTATTTAACTCAACATAGCTGGATTTTAGTAATGTAAAAATTCTAATATGTTTTGTTAGTTACATATTTAAAAATTCTAAAAAAAACATAAATAGATGATATATGTAACACCTTTTTTGCTTTTTAATATTGATTTTATCAATTTTTTGTGTAAAATTTGTTTCAGATCTTGGTCATAATAATGTAATAGAAAATAAATTGTTCTTTGGTTATCTTACACTTTTTTGCGTAACATCTTTATGTAACCCAACATAACTGGATTTTAGTAATGTAACAGTTCTAATATGTTTTTGTTTGTTAGATGAAACAAATGTGCTAGTTGAAAAAAGTCAGGGTGATTCGTGTGAGTGTAACAACTGAGTGATAATAATGTAACAAAAAATAAATTGTTCTTTGGTTATGTTACACTTTTTTTGTGTAACATCTTTATGTAACAACAAAGATGGGTTTTAGTGATTCGTGTGAGTGTAACAACTGGGTGACAATTATGTAACAAAAAATAAATTGTTCTTTGGTTATGTTACACTTTTTTTGTGTAACATCTTTATGTAACAACATAGTTGGGTTTTAGTAATGTAACAATTCGAATATGTTTTGTTAGTTACATATTTAAAAATTCTAAAAAAACATAAATAGATGATATTTGTAACACATTTTTTTTGTAGTGTACGTATACAAAAGTAAACAAAAAAGATCAAAATTATAGAGAGAGAGGAAAGAGGAAAGTAGACAAATGTTACACTTTCTGTCAGGAGAGAGAGAAAAGTAGACCAATGTTACAGTTTCTTTCAGTAGAGAGAAATTGTCACATTTCCATATTTACCCTTCTTGTACCTCTTATTAATATTATATTAAAAAGTAAAAAAGGGGGCCAGACCAAAATGATCTCATCCATCAATCTGATTAATCAATTGCTATTATTGGGTTTCTAGGGTTTCTTTAACTCAAGGGGGTTTTCAAATTATCCTTCCCCTATATATATATATATATAGGTAGAGGATCCTGTAAAAAAAGCCTAAAGTATGAGAAAGATAAGAAAGAATCTCAGCCATTAGATCTTTGATCTAATGGTTGAGATCATTAGGGACCAAATTGTAAAATGTGTTTTTATTTTTGGACTAATTTGTAAATTGTAGGGGTACTATAGTCTTTTATATCCACTAGAATTTAGGAAACTGCAAATCATAATCCTACAATTTCGATCCTCTTTCTTCTTTCAGAATTTTACGAACAACATCATCAAATCACCATCTGTTGATTCAATTAAAACCCTAACACTCCGACGATTGAACATCTCCTCCTTCCTCCGCCGGTTGACATCTCCGCCGATCTCATCTCCGCCGTTCTGATCTCCATCGATTTTCCTCCACCGATCTGACATCTCTGCCGATCTCCGCCGATCTGAATCATCGACGTCTCTGCCGCTCTGAATCGTCGACGTCTTCGCCGGCACTGGAACGATGGGTTGTAGTGTTATACAGAGTTAGAAAATGGTAATATGGTGTTATATACCATTCATAGTGTTTTTATAGTCATTTATAGTGTTATAAGTCATTTGTAGTGTTATATCTTGTTTATAGTGTTATATAGTTATTTTGAGTTCTGAATGGTGTTATTTTGTTTCTGAATGGTGTTATTTTATTTCTGAATGGTGTTATTTTTTTTTTACTGAATGGTGTTATATTTTTTGTTTACTGAATGGTGTTATTTTGTTTCTGAATTTTTCGTAAAAACACCATGAATTGAACTATGAATTTTTAAAAACACCATGTCATGAACATGGCTCTGATTCTGTGAATGATGCAAAAAAAATTAAAATGAATAATGTTATGGACGGTTATATTCCTTAAATCAAGGATTTTCTCTCTCCTAATCCTTAAATCAAGGATTACCATATTTGAATTTGTTAATGCATTTACAATCTTACCCTTTTCAATTAATTTAGATCTAATGGTTGAGATTTTTTCTTACCTTTCTCACACTTTTGGTCTTTTTTACAATAACTCCACCCTATATATATATATATATATATATATATATATATATATATATATATATATAGGATTAGGTTCAAGAGTAAACAACTTCTTGAGAGTGAACTGAGTGAACTAATCTTGACCCTTGATCATTTTTTAGATTAAAAGGGCAAGATTGACATTAGCCAAGTATATTTAATTAAAATTCCTTAATTTTCTCATCTCTTAACTTTCTCTCTCTTACATTTTTAATTATTTCTCCATCATTTTTTCATCCATAGATTTTGTTTTAATTTTAACTTGAATATTGTTTTTCTTTTATTATCCGTATATATATATATATATAGATATCATAATATTGTTTTTAACTTTATATGATTTTCAATAAATATTGAAAATTTTCTTTGAGATTGAAATTGTAATTATTTTTGGGCATTAACTTATTTTTTTGAATATGCGATGAAATTATTTATTTTTGCATACAAGTGATATGTTTCGTTTTTATTTAATTTCATAATTTTTATATGAATCTACTCGTGTGCATGCATAATATACTATATGTTGTTAATATACACATATGTAATCATTTTTTAATATAATACACAAATGTATAAAAGACTATACACATGTGTATAAACTAACAGCTGTGTATCTTGTATAAACTGATAATTAGCGAGACTGTACACATGCGTATAAACTAACACCTGTGTATATTGTATAAACTGTTAGTTAGCGAGAATGTACACATGTGTATAAACTAACATCTGTGTATCTTGTATAAACTAATACTAGCGAGACTGTACACATGTGTATACACTAACAGTTGTGTATCTTGTATATACGGAAAACTAGCGAGATTTTAGGGATTTTGATTATATTTTTTAATAAATGCAATTTACAAAAGACGCAAATACCCTTCTGTCAATTAATTTAAAGGGAAGTTACAACATTATAATTACAATCCTGCCATTGTTTAAAAATCTCTAGATGATGTAATCCAATGGCCCAGATTAGTTCACACAGTTCACTCTCAACCTAGTGTTCACTCTAGAACCCTACCCTATATATATATAAACGGGATCAGTAGAAAACGCTCAAAAGTGTGAGAACGGTGAGAACGCATCCTGGCCCAACACGTGTCACGCGGCATATAGAAGGGCGGATGGGTTTTTTTGTCCTTTTATCTTCTGCTTTTCCAGTTCCGCTTTTCACAATATTGTTTTATTTTTTGGTGTTTAAGATTTTTGGCGTTAACCAAATTCAATAATTAATGGCGTTTAATGGTTTCATTGTATTAACATTTTGGCGTTATGGCGTTTGTTCAAATCGTATGCCATTGGAACCCAGGGGGTCAGGAAATCTATCTGAATGACGTTTTTTCAAGGCGTTTAAAACAAGATGGCCCATTGTTCTATTATTTTTATATACATTTTGGCGTTTGTGATATCTTGGCGTTTTACAATTGTAAGATTATATTACAACCATAGGGAAAAAAATAGAAGCAAAGAAAATAAATTAAAAATTCTAATTGGATCTCTCTTCACAATCTTCACTGTCATCAGTCTCCCTCTTCTTTAATAGTACAAGAACTGTCACCAAATATATGACGTTTTATGTAAAACTTAACAAACCCATCGGTTTGATTATTTTGTCTGCTCGTCTGTTGAAGTGGCTTTTTTGTGGATGTTTGGGGACATAGATCTCTGACGTGTGGGTGGGTTTTTCGTTTTTTCTTTATCTTGATCTTCATCTTTAAAATCATCCCACTCTTCAGTGTCATTGATCTATTCTCCTCATCCAAGCCTTCTTCAAGAACAAAAAATAGAAAATGCCATATAACTGGCATCAGTATCTTTTTCTTGAATTTTTGTCCATCTCATACAGCAAAATCTTACTGAGTTACTCCGCTCTGCTAACAATTCATTCAGTGAAACTTCAAGAAGAACAATACTGAATATCCAAGAAAGCATATTAGCCATCTTTGATTTTTTTTTTTTTTGCCGTTTTACAGTGAGTGGTATTTAGTAGTATTGGCGTTTGTTTTTTTGGTTTGATCAAATGGAAGTTGCTGAGACGTATCATTTTATAGGATGTCTTTTTGGCGCCTAAGTTAGGTTGTGCATTATTATAATAAAGTATTCGTCTTTTCAGTTACTGTTTGTAATTATTGTTTTAGATAAGCTTTATCTCTGAAGTTTGTAACACGTCACATCTTTTAAGTTTGGCATTTTAGATTCTAATATAAATAATTTTCCCTATCTTCAGTAGTTACTGTTTCTAGTTACATTTTCAAGTTTGTTTTTTATTTATTATTATTTTTTTATTTTTTTGGTTTTTTATAATACTTGTCCAAAGTAATTTTATTATGGTTTGGTAATTTTGTGGCGTTTTATGGCATGTTGGCGTTTTGACAAGAATTTGGCTTTTTTGGCGTTTTTATTAGATATGGCGTTGTTATTATATAACAATCAACTGAAAAAGAAAATTAAACAAAATAAATATTGATCTTCCAAATCTTCACTGTCACCGGTCTCTTTCTTCTTTTGAAGCATCTTCACTGGCTGTTTCGACTTTCGTATGATTTTTTTATATTTTTGTTTTTTGAAGTAGTTTTTTTTGTCGCCGTGTGGAAGCACAAAGTCTGAAATCAGCCTCTTTTTCTATAATATTTGTCCATCTCATGCAGCAAAATGTTATTGAGTTTACACCCTTTCAGCCAAAATGTTATCTTTTTTTGCGTTTTACCGAGAAAAAGAACGCCATTAAATAAACCATCTTAAAACTGTAAATTTGATCATGCTAAAATCAATAAAGTGTTGTTGTATGGTCATGCACAACATTGTTAATCCGCAGTTAAGAAAGATAACTGACAATGTTGTCCACCCCATACAGCTAAACTTTATTGACAACAAATCTTAGTAATGTTTTTGTTTGTTTTGGCGTTATAAATTGGATGGAAGTTGAGGATAAGTCAATATGATTTTACTCAATGAGATGAACAATATCTTTACTTAATGATTTTGTCCATTACATTGAGCGATAGCTTACAGACAACCAAACTGAATTTCTAATAAACGTTTTGGGTTAGAAGATATTTGATGTTTGGGTTTTCTGGCGTTTATCAGACGAATGGTATATATTAAATATGGCGTTTGGGGTTTTGTGTGTGTTTTTAATTGAAGGTCTGAGTTGTTGTATATATAGGATTTTTTGCCCTTTTTTTAGGCGGGATTTTATTATAATTAAGTTTGGCGTTTTATATCTAAAGGCGTTTTTAGTTAGAATGGTGTGTGATTTTTGTTTGGCGTTTTATTTTCATGAGATGGCGTTTTGTTTGGAGTAGTCAAAAGACGTTTTTACCCTTAATGAAGCGCGTCCACGTAATAAAATTGATGTTATTTATGAAAACGCCACCGCGCCAATCTAGTCAATAGATTGTTTTGATCGGACGATCCATAAGTATTCTCACCGTTCTCACACTTTCCACCGTTTTCTCTAAATCCTGACCCTATATATATATTACATATATATAAGAAAACACACACACCTACACACACTTTCTCTCTCTTAGACACGCTTCTCTCTCTATAAACACCATCACACCGCCACCATCCCCACCACTGCCACCACCATCGCACTATCACCAGCTCAAAACACCCGCCACCACCATCCTACTACCTCTAGACATCCACCACCACCTCCACCACCGCATCATCCCCACCACCACCATCCCACTGTCGCCAACACCACCATCCCACTGAAACCCCAACACCACCATCCAACTGTCGCCAACACCACCATCCCACTGAAACCCCAACACCACCATCCCACTGTCGCCAACACCACCATCCCAGTGAAACCCCAACACCACCATCCAACTGCTGCTACCTCTGAACAACCACCAACACCACCATCCTTTCAAAACCCCAACAACCACCAGTACAACGAAATGCCCTGCAACAAAAAAAACAATTTTTTTGTTCAACTTATGAATTTCAACTGACCCACTCTTCAAGATGTGTAAAACATGAAAAGCCCTAAAAATGGAGTTATAAATTGGGTGAATTTAATAGGGATTTTGTATAGGGTTTTACCTTGTTAGAGATGATGTCGTTAGAGATGAATGAGGAGTGAAAGATGGAATTGAAGTGGGTTTAGGAGATGTGGTTCTCGTGGATTGAAGATTGTTGAAGCTGGTTTACAGATTGAGCGGTATCGAGACGCCATTGATGATGATGATTGTGAAATGTTGTTTGTTACTTGTTAGGGTTACAGATAGTTACCCAAATTCTACTGTGTGTTTTGGTGGTGTAGTGTAGATGTTGGGAAAATGAAGGTGGTTTAGAGAGAGAGAAATATGAGAGAAAAAGTTGCAGATTTGTTTTTGAGAGAAATACAGATAATGAGAGAGAGATGTATAAGAGCATTCACATCCAAAGAACTAAATTATGAGTGTGGGGTTTTTAAAATATAAAGAGTAAAAAATGGTTGTGAGTGGAGGAGAGAGAAAATGTTACTGTTCATCTGTATATCTGGGGAGACAGTGTTCACCCATTATAATTTTTTAATATATATTGAAAGTGGTTGTGAGTGAAGGAGAGAAAAATGTAATGATAAAGATATGAAAATATATTTAATTGAAAATGAGAGAGAAAAAGTATTTGTTTTTAGTGGAAATATATTAATATAGGAGTTGTCTTTTAGTGGAATGTATGTATAATTTTAGGGGGCTGGATGTGAATGCTCTAAGGGGATGAGAGAGAGAAAATTCTAAATAAATTAGTTCTTTTTTTATTTTTTAGTTATAGGGGTAATTTGGTTATTTAACAAAACTTAACAACAACAGAATTCTAACTATGTTAGAAATTTGGACTCAAATGGTTAAGAAAATTAGCTATAGAGACTCAGGGCGTTAATCATTTTGATTTTGTACTCAAGTGGTTAAAACTAATAAAACACAGGGACTTAAAAAGTAATTTACTCTTTTATATAATTTGTAATTTGATATTACCACTTGCTAAATTACTATACCTGATTGGTGTGTCACTGTCATTCAATATCTAAACGTCTAAAACTACATTATTAATTTTAGACTTGTATATATATATATAGTAAGTATTATGTTGGGTGTATGTAACATAAGTAATTTGAATACTTTTCTTAACTAGTTTTATACTCATACGGTGGCGAGGTATGACATATACATTGTTGCTTTGCATTCTACCAAAAAAAAAAAAAAAAAAAAACATTATTTGCACCGTATACCTCTTGACTTGCAAGTGGGGAAGATTTCATTAGAATCAACCAAAATTTTGAGTCATCAACTTTTTTAATAGAGTTAAATGCCATTTTAGTCCCTCTGGTTTGAGCCATTTTGTCAGTTTAGTCCAAAGGTTTCATTTTTAACATGTGGGTCCAAAAAGGTTTCACAGTTGCCATTTTAGTCCACTGGGTTAACTTCATCCGTTTTTTCTGTTAACGAGAAGACCAATTTGGTCATTTTGTACGTAATTCTGTTAACTAAAGGGCAATTCAGCCATATAAAATGGCCAAATTGGCCTTCTTGTTAACAGAAAAAACGGATGAAGTTAACCCAGTGGACTAAAATGGCAACTGTGAAACCTTTTTGGACCCACAGGTTAAAAATGAAACCTTTGGACTAAACTGGCAAAATGGACCAAACCACAGGGACTAAAATGGCATTTAACTCTTTTTAATATTTGCTAACCCTAACTACCAAGAGTACAAACTACAATCAAATAGCATCTTATCTTCCCAGCAAAAAAAAAAAAAAAAAAAAAAAAAAAAACAACCGTCTTTGTAAACAACATTCCTAGTCAAGTGTATTGTCACACTTCCACCATTTGTCCACATAAAACCGTAGGTCATGCCAAGACGTTACACGCGATACTGCCACATAGAGCTAGCTACCCATGTGTAAAAATAGACTTTATTAGATACACACAAACATTGGCGCAGCTTTCAAGGAGCCGGGAGGGGCGCCCGACCCCCCGAACTTTTCACTCATTAGTGTAATGTATGTACGTTTCATATAGAAATTTTTTGGTATATACGTTTTCGACCCCCAGTGGAAATTTTCAAGCTTCGCCACTGCACATAAACATGATTAAATGTCTGTCCTTGACTTTTATTGATTGTTACAGCAAAGCAAACCTTTACGGGAAACGGCCCGCATGTAGAGGTCGGAAATTCTACAAATGAATGCTTTGCTTCCAACATGGGTGCCCCTCATAATCACAGCCTCGATAACCCTACAAATCAAGTTAACAAACTGTCTATCAACCTATCAGATGTGTCATTAAGGGAACATGTGTAGGTTACCCAAATTTGTAATTTGAGTAAAGCATCTTAACAATTACTAATAATTACATTGCGTATTACAGAATTGTGTTAATGGCTATTGGCTATAATAATCTGAACTAAACGACCAAAACTATATCTTACATTCTGTGTAACTAACTGAAAAATGTTTATAGGATTCATACAAACATATACAACATTCCGTATCTGTGTACAGGTGTATAAAAATTTGGGGTGTTTCTAGTGTAGCGGGTGGTGATGGCTGAAGAAAGAGCACAAAAGTTGCTAACCTTCGTAGCGCTTGGCTTGCTTGGCAACATGGATGAAGCTCTCCCGTTCGGATGCAGCCAACTGTGACAGATTAAGTGATGCATTTAGATTCTATATGCAAATTGAATATCAAAGAAATTCAAGTAACAACAAATCACACATTCAAGTTCTATGAAGTTAATCACTTAGGGGCTGTTTGTTTACCTCTTAATGGCTCAGACCTCTTACTAGTTCAACACTTAACGGTTCAGACTATTTGTTTCGCGAGCAGATGTCTGAATAGTTTAGACATTTGCCTCCGAATGGTTAAGCATTACACTGAGTCTGAATGGTTAAGACCTCTAATCTGAATTGGTCAGACATTTGCCTTTGAATGGTTAAGCATTATACTCTCTCTTAAGTCTTAATGGTTCAGACCTCTTACTGATTCAACACTTAATGGTTCAGACCCCTTACTGGTTTAGCACTTAACCATTCAGAAGTTGCCAAACAGCCCCTTAGTATTAACACGTAATGTTTGGAGAGTTCTGGACATCATGCGAGGTGTGACAAATATTGATCCACCATATCACCGAAGTGATGCCAGTAATGATTTTTTCGAGTTTAACAATCTCATTATCAGACAAATCAATAGTGTCAAATTCATCGTGTTTTATTAACAGTCATCAACTACAATAGCAAATAACTAAAAGTAACAACATATTAACCATACACAACACACCTTTGCATAACTTACTTGATTCTTTCCATTGGTCTTGCAAGACTTCAATCTGAATACTTGTAAACCTTCAAATCGACCACCGGCAACACCTCGTCGTTAGAGGAAGCAGCCTCCAAAAACCGGTTGTTTCTCTTTATCTTAAAGAACATTCTCCTCAATCAGGCTCTCTTAACACAACATAAACAATTTTGACCAAACATTTTCACCATTTTGATCACAAAGTTTTGAGTCATACGCGCGCCCATACTAATTTCTACACACATATACCTCATAACCTTCCGAATCACAATACAATGTTGGCAGTTTAAAAAAATGACAGAAAATTAAACATAACCTTTTTCGCAATTTCAAAAACTAACATAAAAGGATCAATGTTTGATTGTTTCTTACCTTACCTAGAATTCTTACATATAAAGAACTCGATACTGAGCACCAGGAACCTTATAAACCGGCGCAAACATTATAGAACACAAGTAAACACACAACACCTCAATGCCTCATATCAATATCCATTAATCTACTACAAAAATACAAATTTACCAAACAGAAATTCGATGCAACTACAAAGTGGCTTTCAACTTTCAAGAATCACTTGGTGGCAACACAATCTCCTCTGCTTCGGTTCCTGTTTATTCATATCAAAACAATCAATCAATCATTAATCGAATAACCCAGCTCCAAAATTCACAACTATGAATTAATCAATTCACCTTCTTCGGTTTCTTCCTCGAAATCCTCTTCATCCTCTCCATCATCCGCCCCGTACGCCTGGTTCAAATACTCCAACCCGCCTTTCGTAAACACCAACTTATCCGCATTCAAAATATCAAACAAATTCAAAGTCCGGGGTGTCAACATCCTCAAAGTCCCAATATTCCTACTGGAAAGAACCACATTATCCTCCACCTCATCCTCCGTCATGAAAAACATCGATTTCTCCTTCGGGTCAATCCCCCATCGCCTCAACGCCTCAATAAACTCCTTGGTCTTCGGTTTCTCAAACTTACCCCCAAATTCCTCCACCACAATCCCATTAACCGCAGCCGACGCCAACGCAGTGGATATCGCCAACCTCTTCTCCTTCTTATTAATCTTAACCGACCAATCCCGAGGTTTCGGGCCGAAAACAACCCCTCCCCCGGGTCGAAGCGGGGTGCGCTGCGACCCGCGGCGGGCACGGCCCAGTTTCTTTTGTGGGAAGGGTTTTTTACCGCCTCCCCGAACCTCTGCTCGGGTGAGGGTGGAGGCGGTACCGCGGCGCTTGTTGTTGAGGTCGGTGGTGATGCCACGGTGGACGACGGCGCGGGCGGTGTCGGGGCTGGCGGACTTGAGGTTGATGGAGGTTTCGCCGACTTTGGTGCCGTCGAATGAGAGGATTGGGAGGGTGGAGAGTTGGCAGCGGGTTAGGCTGGAAATGGGTTTGAGAGTGTGGGGTTTTGGGGGTTTGGTGAAGAGGGATGAAGGGGTTTGGGATGAAAGGAAGGAGAGTGATGATGGGGGTCGTATGAAGGTCGCCATTGTTGTTGTGTGGGAGAAAGAAAGGGATGAGTATCGTTATCCTCTTGCTCAGGCTTTATGGTCTATGGATAGGTTTATTGTTATTTCAACTAGCCATTGACGTGCGCCATGGCGTCCGCCTACGCCACCCAAGGGTGCGCCATAAATGGACCCGCCATGTATTTGACCACGCGCTCATGGGCAAAAATAGAAAGGCGGCTCTGTGATGCGCCTATCACCGATGCCATGTGCGTGCGCGTGTGTGAGTTAGGGTGGGTTCCCACTAGTGTTTTCCTTTAAGGAAACAATATACAAGGAGTACTTTTCCTTATAAACCACTTCACGTTTTGTCATCCCACCTATGTGGGTAAAGTTGACAAATCTAAATATATTTTTCTCTTCTTTGTTTGTTCCAAACATACAACTTCAAGCTTCGTTATCTCATTCATCTTAGCTATATTTTGGACATAGTTTGGTTCGTTATGAAGCTTTCACAACGTAGAACAAAAACCCATAAATAAGTAATTATACAACATATATAAATATTATTATTGTTGTCCAAAATGTTTAGTGAAAACCCTATTTTCACTAAAATTTCCAACAATCCCCCACATGAATGGAGATCGATTGAAACACCCAAATTCCTCGATGAAACCTCGACAGTCGAGTATTGCAGGATAGGTAGGTTTTTCCTTTGAACCTTCCTTTGTGAAGCATACTTAGCATACTAGGGTTTTGTAGACGTGGCATCCTTGAACAACCTCCCATTTGTGTAAATGACAATATACATCCACACAATACTTTCCCTAGCTGGGCCATCCCTTCATTATCATGTCGTATTATGGTCCTGGAACACTAGCCTGGTTCTGCGAGAGCTCTAGGATTGCGAAACCCACAATGCCATTCGAAGCGACCCTACTTCTCTCTCACATAGGTGATTCCTTTAAATCATTAAAAGCATTATGGCTTACTATGATTTTTCACAAATCAATTAACAATATTTTATGATTAGCCTCACAATAATGTCACTGAATATTATAGGAATGGACTAGGACGTGTTTAAACACTCTTTTATAGTTTTAGGGGGTATATGAACAGCTTATATATAAATATATATATTAGCTATGCCCCCACAGTGACTACCCTTCGGTTCATGATTAAGTTGTCCTATTGAACCTAGATCTTGGGATCTCCAGTCAACTAGGTTAGGTTTTCCTCATGTCCCTTTTCCATGGGCTTTAGTCTCATTCCACAACTTGATCTCTTATCAACCGACCGGTTGTTGGATCCAAAATTATCTTTTGACTTCGTTAAGTCAACGATTGATGTGTTACAAACGCATCTTATTTTCCTTGTGTATTTTGTATATTATTTTATAAAATTTAGAGTTATTTTTATAATATTTAGATATATATTTTATTATTTATTATTATTACAGGTCCCGTTGCGAAAAAGGATTAAATATAAGCTTAAGCGATCAATAAACGAAAAGCTAGAATTAATTAATAATGAACGAAGGACCATCGTTTTCATAAGATGGAAGTGGAAAATTTATTATGAAATAGCACAAAAACATGAGGGACTAATATGTCAATTCTTGAAAGTGAAAGTATATTTTGAAAAAATAAAACTATTTAGATGTTGAAAGTTTGAATATCTCAAAAGAAAAAAACTCCATTCCCTTCTTTTAATTATTACTAGTTTATATTGACGTCGCGCGTTGCGGCGAAACCGAGCAAATGATAATGTAAAACAAACGTGATTTGAAAATAAACCATATTGTTTAGAAAGTCAAAGCATTAGAACGACTTAATTTATCATCGTACCGTTTTATGATACCAAATAAATATTTTATTTTGAGTACAACCTCGGTTGTAACAAAAGTTATAACAGAATGTCGGGGAAAAAATCAAGCACAACTATGTACTTAAGTTTTTAGAAAAAAGTTATAAACGTAAATTATTGAAGAAGTATCAAATTAATCGATAAATTAATATATGTTATAAAAAAGAAAAAAATTAAAAATATGTTACTAAAACTAAATATAATAGTAAACTATTATAATATATTAAATAAAAGAATAATTAAAAGCTATATATTATTATAAAAATAAAGTTATTATTCATCATACTTCATCAACAATATATATAACTAGTGGAATTCCCCCGCGTTACACAGCGGGAATTCGGTCAATATCGATTTGGTTCGTTACGCTATCGACCCTCGCTATAGCAATTGGAAAAAGAAAACAAAATATAAGGGTCTTGATATACCCAAAAGGACCTTGATACGTGTTTTATATCGATTGAAAACCATAAAAACAATTATTGGTATCGCTTATGGTTATTTCAATATCGATGTCTGTACTCATGTTGTTCGCATGGAATCAATGCGGTTCATCACGGTACTCTACGATACCTACATTTGTATAGCTTATGATATAAAAAGACAAGAAACTTTATTTTGAATACAAATTTTGATTGAAAACCATAAAAATAATTACGGGTACCAGTTTCGATCATTTCAGTACCCATACTGGTTCCGATGTTGTTCGATTGGAATCGGCTCAGTTCATCACGGTACCATACGATACCTGGACGTGTATAGTTTACGATGCAACAAAAACACTCTATTTTGAATACAAAACTATATTGAAATGTCGAGAAAAAAAAAAGTAAACAAAATTGCATATTCAGGTTTAAAAAAAAGTTAGCAAATGCATGTTATTAGAGAAAAATCAAATTAAATAGAAATTAAATCGGATAAAGCGTATATAACTGATACATATATCGGTTTGAATACCAATAACGGTGCCAATGTTTTGTTTGAATTAGATCAATTAGTCGCGATATCAGTACAATATCAGCACTCATTATAAGTTACGACTAAAAAGAACACTCTACACTTATTTACTTTTATGCTATTGGTTCGTTTAAATAAATCTCATTACCACAAATATGTTTATTTTAATAAAATACATCAGACATTAACCAATTTGTTGGCATTAATAGAAACAATAATAACTAATATTATTTTAAAATAATCAAATACTATAAAAATGAATGTAAGTGAATTCACTATTCATGGTAGCTTTAAAATAATATGTATAAAATTTGGCCTTTGGAACCAGGGCATGTTTGGCTTAGCTTATTTTCAACTTTTGCAAAAAGACTTTTGCCCAAAATAAGTTAGGAAATACTGACTTTTGGCAAATCCAAAGGACTTTTGCCCTTCAAAAGGAAAGCCAAACACTTTTCAAAAGTCCTTTTGCCCTTAAAAAGTCCTTTTACCCTCAAAATAAGGAACCCCAAACACCCTCTATAAGCAAGGCTGATTTTTTTTCGTTGAGTAAATTACAAAAATCGTTTTATGTCTATACCAAATTTCAAAGTTGTTTTTTTTCTTTAAAACTAACTGGATTCATACTTAATGTTTACAATCTTACATGTTAGGGTAAACTAGAATTACGACCCGTCGCAATGCGGCGGGGATTCTTTAGTTATAACTAAGTCGATTTATGACGCGCACGTTATGTTGAACCTGTCAAACGGGAAAAAATAGACGAAACGTAAAAACGTTAAACCAAAGACGCACGTTGCGATGTGTTAAGTCACAAAATTTAGAACGAAGCATAAAGCGAAAAATTTGCGGAAAACTAAAGCTATAAAGCACCAAAGCTGAAAGTAAAAAAAAGTTGTGATGATAGATTGCAAAAGATAAAAAGTTTTGTGTTAAAAGTAAAAAAAAAACAAATAGTTTTGGGTTAAAAGTAATTTATGAAATACTTTTGGATGAAAAGTAAAAAAATCAATTTTTTTAAAAAAAAACCCCCAAAATCCAACGTTTTAACAACAATATGCATAACCATTTTTTGTTTGAAAAACCCCCAAAGCCAAGATTACCACACATAAGTAAAAAAAATCAAAGTGGTTAAATTGCAAAAGATGGAAACTTTTGAATTAGAAGTGAAAAATCAAATTAATCAAAGGGGTTAAATCGTATAAGATAGAAACTTTTGAATTAGAAGGGAAAAATCAAATTAATCAAAAGGGTTAAATTACCAAAGATTAAAACTTTAAACTTAAATTATCAAAGATTAAAAGTTTAGGGTTAAAAAGGAAACAAAGATTAAACTTAAAACTTAAATTGTTAGAGATTAAAAGTTGAAGGTTAAAAAGGAAAATTCTAGTTTTTTTTTTTTTTGAAAAACTCCCTAAGCACATGTTACAACACATATATGCATATTGAACTTGCTTCTTTATAAGAATAAAATTACATTTTTCGTTCTTTATGTTTGTATCGAATTGCAATGGATACCCTTTAACTTCAATAATTACAGTCACAATCCTTTATTTATAAAACTCATTACACTCTAGGTCCTTTAGCACTGATTTGGTTAAAAATTTTAGTTAAATATGACATATGTCTTACACATGAGGGTATGTTAGTAATTTTACTTTTTTTATTTAAAATATATTTCATAAATAATACAAAATGAATTTTAAAGAATCTCTTTATTATATACACAAAAGTAACCAAACATGAGAAATATACCCAAACCCCCTCAACTTCTGATACCGCCCCTGCATCAATTAACCACCGCTGAGTCGTCGTACACCATGGTGGAGACAAAGGGTGCTACTTTCTACACCCCCTATTTACTTTTTTCACCCCCCCTCCTCTCACATACTTACAGGTGGGGCCTGCGTGGGACCGACAGTTTTCCTCTCAAAAGGGGGGTATAATCAGGAAGGGGGGGTGCGTATAGAATGAGCCGGAGACAAAACGGAAGAATAAGAGGGCTCCAGCGAAGAGGAATAAAGGCGGCAAGGATAAGAAGTGGAAAAAGGACCTCATTTACCAAACGCCTTACAGAAAGAGCTCGATTCACTAAACCCTAGAAACATTAGCGACCAAGAGCTTCAATCGGATGGCGATTTGTATGTTTATGAGTATGAAGAAAAGGTTCCGGATGACGAGTTGAAGAAGAATCGGAGGTATGATCCTGTTGAGAACTTCGAGTACGAACTCCATCAGGATTTTGAGGTAATTTAGTTATACTTTAATTACTGAATGTGTGTTTTGTTTTAGTGATTGTTGTTGAAAACTTGCTATGAACTGAATTTTATTGAAAAGTTGTTATAAGATGTTTAGATCAAGATACGTTTTTCAGATCTAGGGTTGTATATGAAGTGATGTCCAGAAATGGTGGTGGTCTTCAGGTGCGTATTCAAGGGGATGTGGGGTTTTATGTGTTTCAGGTGGCCGATAGTTACAGAGAGAGAGAGAGAGATGGAAAAGAAGAAGTGGTGGCTGGTTGTTAAGGGGAACATGAGGAAGTGATTTTTTTATTTTGTTCTTATTCTTCATATGTGTGTGGGATTTCAGGCAGTACAAATGTTCCAGATCTTGTTCTTTGATGTTCATATGTGTGATGGTTGAAGAAGAACACTGATGAGGAGGAACAATGGTGCAAAAGACATAAATACCCTCACATAAGGGGCACGTGATATAACTTAACATGTAAAATTAACCATGTTAATGCTAAAGGACCTAGGGTGTAATGAGTTTTACAAATAAATGATTGTGACTGTAATTATTGAAGTTAAAGGCTATCCATTGCAATTTAATACAAACATAAAGGACGAAAAGTGTAATTTACCCTACATGTTACGTCACTTATTGCAAACTGTGTCATTTGTCTTCAATAATTACAGAAAACTTACTTGATGTTTGCAAACCCTTGCAAGTTATGTCCTTTAGCCCTAACGCAGTAAATTTTTGTGGTTAAATCTGACTAAATGGACCCAGCGGCGGAACTAGCCCAAAAATTTAGGGGTATCCCAATTTTTTATTTTTTAGACAAGGGGTATCCTTTGTATAACGGAGACGAAGTTGATGAGTATTTTTACACTACGGAAACGAAGTTAAGGGGTATTTTTACACTACGTAAGCGGGGTGGAGGGGGTAGCCCGTGCTACCCCTACTAACATTCTAAGTCGGCCCTTGAATGGACCTCACATGAGGGTATTTTTGTAGGTAAATCTGACCAATTGGACCCCACATGAGAGTAAAATGACCGAAATACCCTCATATGGGGTTCATTTGGTCAGATTTAACCACAAAAAATTAACTGAGTTAGGGCGAAAGAACATAACTTGCAAACATCGAGTACGTTTTCTGTAATTATTGAAGACAAAGGACACAATTTACACTAACTGACATAAATAAAGGACGATTTTTGTAATTTACTTTGTCATTTAAGTCTAACCTGATTAATTTTAACCGTTAAAATCAAGTCATGCAAGGACAGATTAGTCTTTTCACTCATTTTTAATATTTAATTAAATAAAGATTTAAATGCTTGGTTGGTCCCTGTGGTTTGCAAAAATTTCAGACTTGGTCCTAGTGGTTTACTAATTACGCGTTTGGTCCCAAAACTTGTCAAAAAAGCACTCGGTTGGTCCTTATATCTAACCCATGTTAATTTTCTCAGTTAAGTGGGTGTAAAAAGACTAGATTGCCCTTGAACTACAAAAAATAACTGATAAATATTAAAAAAAAAACAATGGGGTCCACCCCTCATCTTCTTCCTCCTTTCACCACCCACCACCTCCACCTCCACCTTCAACCCACCACCACCACCACTGTCACCTTCAACCCACCACCTCCATCGTCACCTTTAACCACCCTCCACCTTCTCCGTCATCTTCAACCCACCGCAGCCACCTCCACCGTCATAAACAGCCACCACTAACAACATCATCATCCTCAAGGGCATTGTGACGATCATAACCACAAACAATTCCCACCCAATTACAGCAACTTGACTTTGAAACAACCCATCCATCAATTGGGGATTCCAACTGAAATTGACAAGAACCTGCAAACACCCAATAAAAAACAGAGATACCCATATCTTTTCTACATAAACCATCACAGAAAACATGAAATTGAAGCAAAAATTCACAACAAGATGAGAAGTTTGTCACTAACCCGTGTCGATTTCAAGGTTTTCTAATGTGGGTCGATTGAACCATGACTGAAATTGAAGCAGAAATTCACAACAAGATGTGAACTTCCGGCGGTGGTTGGAAGAAGAAGAACAAAACCGTCACAAGATCCAACTGAATCATCAACCAAACCACTCTAATCCACTGAATCACAACTCGATCCAACAAACAACCGCTCAAATAGCCTCTCAATTTCCAAATTTCTGACTTTAACGAAAAAGCAGAGCTCCGAAACGAAATTTCTCCGGCGACAAAACGGTTTCCGGTGACCTAAACACTACCGGTGTACAACACCGGTGAACAATCGGCAGACGCAACCGCAAATTTGGTGAAATCTAGAGAGAGAAAGAGGAGTTTTAGAGAGAGAAATAGAAACAACTGGAGGGGATGGTGGAGTGAACAATTGGCAGACGCAACCGCAAATTTGGTGAAATCTAGAGAGAGAAAGAGGAGTTTTAGAGAGAGAAAGAGAAACAACTAGAGGGGGTGGAGGAGTTTTTTTTAGAGAGAGAGGGGTTGAAGAAGATGAGTAGCAGGGTTTGAAGATGATGAAGAGGGTTTTGTAAATAAGCAAGGGTATTTTGGTCATTTAACATGGACTTAACTGAGAAATTTAACTGATGTTAGGGCTAGGGACCAACCGAGTGCATTTTTGACAAGTTTTGGGACCAAGAGCGTAATTAGTAAACCACTAGGACCAAGTCTGAAATTTTTGCAAACCACATGGACCAACCAAGCATTTAACTCTTAAATAAACAAAATAAATTAAAATATTTAATGTTTGTATATATATAGATAGATATATATCATAGCTAGCGAACATCCACAATTTTAACCTTTAAAGTTTAATTCTGCTAAATTTGATTACTAGACATTTTAACCGCTAGCTTCATGTCTGTTTCTAATCACTAATTTCAAAATAAATTATTCAGATTAATCGATTTAATCAACCAAAACCGATTCTCACCTATTCTTCACTTAGTTGGATTAATTGTTTGATCTCTGTCATCTAGGGTTTATAAGGTTTTGTTCCGCTGTAAATCTGGTTTTTTTGTGATAGCGTTTCAGTTCTGCGCCTAGGTTTCTGTAACAACCCTTAAAAATATTCTTGACAGCAACCCGTAATCAAAACCAGAAGTGCGCGTGACGAAAGTTGTGTACTCAACTTAGTTGTTAAGAAAAATTGACGGTTAATGGACCAACCCGCACACAAATAACCTTATTAGACTCACAATTAAAAACCGAACCAATCGGGATAAAGACCCGAGCATACGCGATAAGTATCAGCACGAAAATCAAGAATAACATGCAATTGGACGAGAAAGGAAGCTAGGGACACGCGTCCAAAATCGCTTCGCGTGTCAAACCTATGCTGGATATGTGGTAGACTTATGCCAGGCCAACCCTCCCGGCGACACGCGGAAGAGGTCAGGGAGTCTTCCGCGACGCACTACTGGATAATCCAATTTGGGTATATAAAGGCCAGTCTGGGAGATGTTCAGATGCACCAGTTCGACGTAATTTTAACGAACTCTCTTCTCTTGTTCTCTGTTTTCTTGCACTATACCCCCTAAACTGCGAAACTCTGGCCCGTTGTAAGTGTCTTAATCCTGATCACTATTCGATACCCTGTCCGATCGATCTGAAAACCAGCAATGGATGCCAAAGTACTGCTTGTATAAGATTATACTTTGTTAACTACGTTGGGGTTTTGATCTCGAGATGTATCGTTAAAGTTTGAAGTGGGTTGATGCACTGATACGTGTTGCATTGTAATTTTATTAGGAACTCAGTATTAGCACCAGGAAACTTTAATCTAAAACCATAAATCTACAAACTGAGTCATTCTTTCTTTTATCAAAATGCTTTGCAAAACCCTAAATGTTTTTCAGTTATATTACGGTGATTAAGTCTTTGTATTCTTACTAGGAAACTACCGTCAGTATGTGGGGTTTTGTATACATTACTTGATAATCTTCACTATTGGACAATGGGTTAGCCGATGAGTGATATAACCATAGTCACGGGAACTGCCACCGAGTGACAAATACTATTTAAAATAATTTCTTTACTATTGGACAATGAGTTAGCCAATAGTAATTTGGTAAGATATAAACAAGAGGCTGTAATTATAAGAATGTGTTTATACCAATGAATGAACTCACCAGTATTTCCTGCTGATCAAATGTTTTTAAAATGCGTTTCATGTAACTTCTTGTGAAAGTAAAGGAACATGTTATGAAGCACTGAAGACTTAAATAGAGTGGCTATGTCACCAGATTAAAGAAAGGAAATTATGTTTTGTCAAAATAAGGTTTATCCCTATAAAAATATTTATTTGTAATATGGGTTTTATCCCAGTTGTTTAACATAAAAAATGCGGTGTTTTACAAACTCTGAAATTTTCCTAACCATGGTCCTGATGAAAATTTTTCCGCTGCGTATTTAATAAACACCGGTACCACCTGACTGTTCATGGCTGCTGCCCAGGGTGGGGTCGGGGTTGTGATAGTTTCTGATCGGCAAGGGTTCCGACGGATAGGTTTCAGATCTGCAATGACAAACAGAAACAACGCATATGCCTCTTCTCTTTCTTAAATCTGATTATTTGTAATAAAAACTTGGCGGTGACTCAGATCTGCGACAGGGTTTTTAGATCTTGAACACATGGTTTCTGTAACACCCATGTTATTAATCTAAGGGTTTTCGTGCAATTAACGAAAACAAACATGAATTTATCATTAAGTATCCTTAGAAAAATACGAGTAAATTAAAACTTTTACAACTTAAAAGTTTTAAACAAAATTTAGATAAGTTCGCCATTTAAAAGTTATGACGTAATGTTGTGCGGAAGCTTTAATCTCGTGTGTTCGGTTCTTCGTAGCTGCTTGATCTTCATCCGTGCACTCTTGACATTCACCTAGGATCAAAACCAACTTAAAAGTTAGTTTCGATAGTCAAATATCAAGTCCAAACAAGTACAGGGGTTAAAATTGATAAAATTCAAGAATTTTCGGAGTTTAGGGGCTCGCGTAGCGCTACGGGTTCTCGCGCTACGCGAGTGCTTGTTTTTGACAGAAGTTCGTTTGCTGTTGCTGTGCAAATCCTGCACGACCTGATTTCACGGAAACGGCCATAACTTCTTCGTTATTGATCCGTTTTACCCGATTCTTTTTCCTACGCGTCCGTAATTTAATTCTCCATCTAATGGAGTTAAGATCCAACAACTTTCATAATAAAATTTTAGAGTTTAACTCTTCGGCTTATTACCCTTTTTACCATCTTTTAACCCGTTCGTGATTTCATCTAACAAACTTGTTTGTAGCCCTTGCTTCTTTTGTAAACGTATTATTATGATTATTTCCTATTGTATAAGATTCAAATCACGGATTATTACACATTCTTAACCCGTTTCGCTAATACTTCTATTTTTGACCCGTTAAGGGTATTTGAGCGCTTTCGAGCCTCAAATCGCTTTCGATTTCTTCTAGCACTTCATCACCACATTTCTTATACTATAATCTCCCACCACAACTGTATTTATGGTGGGCTTAATGTGGCGATCTATATAAACCAAATTTTACCTCTCGAATCATTATTTTACGGCAAAACTCAAAAAGTGCCATTTGACTATTATAATACATCTTTCAGTTTCTATACTTATTCTAAGTATTTGCTTAATCATAAAACTTGTTTCCCAACAACCTTTAAAGGTTGTAAAGGTTGTTTGTTCGAATTAGCTAACAAGGGCGTTTTGGTCACATTTAATCCTTCATTTTTACAATAAGGACTTCCACTAATATTTGACCAAATCGCACTTCTTACTACAACTTATTTGTGCGTACCTGGCTTGGATCAACGTATAGACCCGTTATACCTCGCGTTTATTAACCAATATTCTATAGCGTCGCGATTATCCCAGAATTGCTACTCGTTCCTGTTTACATATGACTTGACAACCAAGATTAGTCATTATTGTCAAATGGTGTTATCATCACCATTTGACCCGTTTGGCTCATATGACCAAACATTTACATATGTAGTAAAACGAGGTTTTCAAATTTCAAATTTACACATCCGGCCTATGTCGGATGTTACCACTTGACCCCTCCTTTTCTCTTTAACTCATTTCTTACAAATTTGACCCGTTCGGCTTACGCCATGGGTGCCCTTTTATTGTCAATTTACATTAGTCGACACTTGACTAAATTTCCATTTTTACCCTTTTTCTCAATATTAGATTACACTACGTGGTAATCTTATCAAAACTCATAATCTCTTAGTCATTACATGACCGATTTACCGATTTATCATTTTTACCATAAACCGTGGTTTTTATCATCTTTATATGTTCCGACTCGTACCAATCGCGTCGGAAGCCATATTTTCATTATTATCGTTATCGCATTTATTACTTGTAAAGTAAACAAGTATTCTACAAAGTGTGTAAGTTTCACTTACCTTTCATCCGAGTTGCGCTTTCCTTTTCATTCTTGATTCGTTCGACCCGCTTTCCACTCAAGCTTCACCTAGCTTGTTACGCGTCAAACTATCATCATATTTCATAAGATGGGTAATTTAGTCATTGTTAATCATAACTATTCCATCTTACGCATTTTTCTATCAATTTATCATTCGATCTTACTAAGGGTTGGTTTGACTACTAAAAGTCAAACGCCCCTTAGCATATAAATGCACATTCAAGTTCTATCTATCAATTAGTAGCTAACATGATCTTATACACTTAGTTACATGAACATGGCTACCAAATTTCATCATAACATTCAAAACTCATTTCAATCATGTATGAACAAGTTCCCAAATCATTTAATTTGTTTGAGTGCCTTGTTTCTATTATCAAATATGATGTTTTTAAACATAACTTATCATCATCTTTACTATTATATCAAAACCCACTTCCTAGTTTACTTGTTAATCACATACAAGTGATATTACTTCAAGTTCTTCATAATTTCACCATATCTAACAAAACCCACTTCAACCATATATGAACAAGTACCCAAATTCATGGTTAAATCGAACACCTTCTATTTGTTTTCATGCATGTTGATTCTAAGCATAGTCATATCATTCAAAATCATCATAACATTAAAACCCACTTGTCTAAGTGTGTTAATTCATCAACTCCTTCAATTAATAGCATGTTAAGTATGATTTTCACTTAGGGTTTCGTTCCTAAGCAAGTATACATCATTAATCTAGTCATATCTTCTCTAATCCATGCCTAATTCGCGATTAGGATGATTATCAACTTTTTACAACTTCATGAATGTTAGAAATTTGACATACCTTAGGATCCCCTTGACTTGGTGATCACGAATATGTGCTTGAATTTCGATTTGGGTTCGATTTGCCCTTCCAATTTCATTGATTTGTGCTTGTTAGGGTTTGGCTCCATGGGGAGCTCCCTGATGTCGATCCAGAACACACACTTGTGTGTGTGTTTGTGTTTTGTTTAATTAAATAACTTTTCTAGTTATCCCACTTTAACCCCTCGTGTTTGGTTCGTTATTAAGTAGGCCACAACCTACTTATTTTTAACAATATTCCCACTTATTAACTAGGTTTAATATTCCTAGTTAACTTAGCGGGTTCAGGAATATTTATGACTAAGTTTATTTTAAGTCCCGTTAAGTCGGGCCTTCTATAAACTTTATTTCCTCAAAAGCCTTTATTCTACTTTTATTTAATATTAGGTTTATTTATTTAAAATCCTAATATTCACCGGGTTACTTTTACTACTAACGGTATTTTACCCGTCTTTTAGTTTTAACGTGGGTTAATTACCAAACCCATTTTCGGGGTGTTACAAGTCTACCCCCCTTAAAGAGGTTTCGTCCCCGAAACCTTTTTCTTACTTAATTTATCGAGTTCCACTCCATGCATTTGCTCTCGATAATCAATTAAGCATTTCCCATATCTTAACCGATTGTTAGTATTACCAGAAAAGTATGGTAATATCCTTTTGGTTACTAACCATCTGCGTATCTTATATGACATAATGCGACTTGAAATAACGTAATCTCGTTATTTCCACTAGTTTAATCAACTTAGCGTTATTCAATACTTTCATAGACTATCGGATTTCTTTATGAACCCGTTACTTTGACCCGTTTAAAGGTCTTTAGTGAAATTTTTCACTTTTAGCAACTAATCTTTTTATTTTCAAATTTATTTATTCGGTTCAGTTATACCGAATTTACCGCTTACAAGCAACCAAATTTCTTAACTCGAATTACTGACCTTAACCGGTTTCACTAACTAGACTTATTAGTCCGGTTTTTTTTTTTTTTTTTTTACCGCTCGCTTGGTTATAATGTGATTCTACTTCACATTGTACCTCTTGACCGTGATCATGTTACATCATGTTTAATTTATATCAACCTTTTAATTTTCGAAAAATATCGCTTTTCGAATATATTGTCTTGCGCCTATCAGCGTCAAGACTTGTATCTTTCATACTTATTATTTAAATTCCTATCAGGATTCTCATTCGTAAAAACGTTATTTCTTACTAAAACCAAGGTTTTAGTTTAGGATCTTCTCTTTATCTTTCGTCAATTATCCGTAATAGGACATTGACAGTCTGTAATTTATTCTTTTACAGTCTTAGTTTTATGCGGGGATTTTCAACTGGTTCTCTCGCTTGGTTAAGTAACCCGTAGGTTCTTTCACGTAGCCTCGTAGGCTATTTCCTTAGGTCTTCACCCCCTTTTTACTGAAAACACTAAGGTTTATTTCCTTTTCTTTTCGTGACCCAAGGGTCATTCTGGTCCCGTAGACCTTAACACTGTGTTTAATCCCGTAGGTTATGATGATCCCGTAAATCATCTGTTATTTGTATCTTCATTCAAATGTATATATATATATTCATATATAGCTTCAAAGCATGTCTTGCTATGTTTAAAATCGTATATTTTCACTTATGAGCTTTAGTTGACCTTGACCGTAGTCTAAGGCTTCATTTGTTTATTTCCGGGCGAAATTTTCTGACTTTGTCCTTACGTTTGACGTTTTACAAAACGACCCGTTAAGGGACATATTCGCATTTTCCGGGTTCGGGTGTAAGTACACTCCCTCCCAATGCTTGTATAAATCATCTTACATGTTTGCGTTTTCTGGGTTCGAGTGTAAGTACACTCCCTCCCAATACTTGTCTAAATCATTTTACATGCTTGCGTTTTCTTATGCCATTAAGCATTATACTTTAATCAACCAGTTCAACCTCAAAATAGTTGAATATTATTATCAAAATTTCTGTTTACGAAATTTTATGGTCTTTTAGTCATAACTCATAATCCGAGTCTTTTGACTTTAAATTCGTGTTCCCGTTTCTCGGTTTACGCATGTGTTTAAATCCTTACCCATCACCCGGGTACTTTACCGAAGTCATTATTAGTGCAAACATTCCGGTATACATCAAGTTTTCGTTGTGATTTGTTTGGTTGTCTTAGCGGAAGCCTTCGCTTTTATTCAACCAAACCTTTATTCTTATTTGACCATCCTTGACAGTCTTATAGACTATGAATGATGATTATCATCATCATCATTTCTTTACTACGACCAAAGTCAACGACTTTGATTGTCTTTCTCGCGTGGGCAATACCTTTGTTTCTATGACCCCGCGGGTCATTTATACTTTGGTTTTGCAATGCCCTTTTCGTCTACCATGGTTTTTGATCGTTTTTCCCATGTGGGCAATACCTTTGTTTCTATGACCCCGCGGGTCATTTATACTTTGGTTTTACAATGCCCTTTTTGTCTACCATGGTTGTTTCGTCAAAAATGACTTATGTCACGAATTTCCTTGGGTCTTTTATTTCTATGTGCGCCATACATCGTTTTTATGGTTCCCGCGGAAACCATTTATACGAGTATGCCCATAAGATTTCTTGACCCTAAGGATCCTTTAAATTTTCATTCATCTTGACCTTACTACATCGGACATAACTGCGCTCATTATAAGAAGCTCATGCTATCATGTGTTCACTACTTACTTGGCCAGAGTAAGCGATCAACACATGGTACGCGTGACCTTATTATAATTACCACATCACGTCCCATGTAAGTAACTCCTCAATTTATTTCCATGTTTACGGTTTCATTTGGTAAAACTTTATTTAATTGTTAGTTAACAATTATTAGTTTTAGTCGTTTATCCTTGAACATGTAAAATGTCCCTTTTTATAAACATTTATTCACATTTATTGATGTGATCACTACTTTTCTCAATAGGATTTATATTGAGAATACTTACTTGGATGATCACTCTCGTCCAAGTTTCTATAGAAACAAGTCTTGTTATTCATCATTGTGAATAACACATTTCCTATTAAATTTCTCTTGGAAATCGGGTTTTCCAAGTTCTATCATATGTGTATGCAACCGTTATTACTTACGTGTTTGTTGCATATAACGACTGGTGCGATTAAATTTAAAAGTGTGCACCTGGTAATGCTTGCCCTAACGGGCTTCTCTTGTCATTAGTCTTGTTCGCGACCGTTACGCGATTTAGGTCCTTGATGAGTATGCTCTTCCTGTCATACCTCGGACCGTTCCATCATCATATCCATAATTCGTTCACTCCCGTCATCATCAGACGCGAGTGTCCTTCAATTAAAACATTTACAAGAGTTAGTAATGTCAACTTCAATAATCGCCCGTATTATAATACAAGGCTTTTTCTACTATACGCGTCAACGCGCGTATTTTCGTCAAACATATCCATCATTTTAATTGGGGTAACATGTACCACACGATAGCCCTATGTGTTGTTTACAACACTTTAGCATACTAAACTATTAACGTACTTGTACTTACCGGATTTGCGATCAAGCCTCGAACCGAACACTTTACCCTTTAACCTTGGGCTCTGATACCAACTTGTAACACCCATGTTATTAATCTAAGGGTTTTCGTGCAATTAACGAAAACAAACATGAATTTATCATTAAGTATCCTTAGAAAAATACGAGTAAATTAAAACTTTTACAACTTAAAAGTTTTAAACAAAATTTAGATAAGTTCGCCATTTAAAAGTTATGACGTAATGTTGTGCGGAAGCTTTAATCTCGTGTGTTCGGTTCTTCGTAGCTGCTTGATCTTCATCCGTGCACTCTTGACATTCACCTAGGATCAAAACCAACTTAAAAGTTAGTTTCGATAGTCAAATATCAAGTCCAAACAAGTACAGGGGTTAAAATTGATAAAATTCAAGAATTTTCGGAGTTTAGGGGCTCGCGTAGCGCTACGGGTTCTCGCGCTACGCGAGTGCTTGTTTTTGACAGAAGTTCGTTTGCTGTTGCTGTGCAAATCCTGCACGACCTGATTTCACGGAAACGGCCATAACTTCTTCGTTATTGATCCGTTTTACCCGATTCTTTTTCCTACGCGTCCGTAATTTAATTCTCCATCTAATGGAGTTAAGATCCAACAACTTTCATAATAAAATTTCAGAGTTTAACTCTTCGGCTTATTACCCTTTTTACCATCTTTTAACCCGTTCGTGATTTCATCTAACAAACTTGTTTGTAGCCCTTGCTTCTTTTGTAAACGTATTATTATGATTATTTCCTATTGTATAAGATTCAAATCACGGATTATTACACATTCTTAACCCGTTTCGCTAATACTTCTATTTTTGACCCGTTAAGGGTATTTGAGCGCTTTCGAGCCTCAAATCGCTTTCGATTTCTTCTAGCACTTCATCACCACATTTCTTATACTATAATCTCCCACCACAACTGTATTTATGGTGGGCTTAATGTGGCGATCTATATAAACCAAATTTTACCTCTCGAATCATTATTTTACGGCAAAACTCAAAAAGTGCCATTTGACTATTATAATACATCTTTCAGTTTCTATACTTATTCTAAGTATTTGCTTAATCATAAAACTTGTTTCCCAACAACCTTTAAAGGTTGTAAAGGTTGTTTGTTCGAATTAGCTAACAAGGGCGTTTTGGTCACATTTAATCCTTCATTTTTACAATAAGGACTTCCACTAATATTTGACCAAATCGCACTTCTTACTACAACTTATTTGTGCGTACCTGGCTTGGATCAACGTATAGACCCGTTATACCTCGCGTTTATTAACCAATATTCTATAGCGTCGCGATTATCCCAGAATTGCTACTCGTTCCTGTTTACATATGACTTGACAACCAAGATTAGTCATTATTGTCAAATGGTGTTATCATCACCATTTGACCCGTTTGGCTCATATGACCAAACATTTACATATGTAGTAAAACGAGGTTTTCAAATTTCAAATTTACACATCCGGCCTATGTCGGATGTTACCACTTGACCCCTCCTTTTCTCTTTAACTCATTTCTTACAAATTTGACCCGTTCGGCTTACGCCATGGGTGCCCTTTTATTGTCAATTTACATTAGTCGACACTTGACTAAATTTCCATTTTTACCCTTTTTCTCAATATTAGATTACACTACGTGGTAATCTTATCAAAACTCATAATCTCTTAGTCATTACATGACCGATTTACCGATTTATCATTTTTACCATAAACCGTGGTTTTTATCATCTTTATATGTTCCGACTCGTACCAATCGCGTCGGAAGCCATATTTTCATTATTATCGTTATCGCATTTATTACTTGTAAAGTAAACAAGTATTCTACAAAGTGTGTAAGTTTCACTTACCTTTCATCCGAGTTGCGCTTTCCTTTTCATTCTTGATTCGTTCGACCCGCTTTCCACTCAAGCTTCACCTAGCTTGTTACGCGTCAAACTATCATCATATTTCATAAGATGGGTAATTTAGTCATTGTTAATCATAACTATTCCATCTTACGCATTTTTCTATCAATTTATCATTCGATCTTACTAAGGGTTGGTTTGACTACTAAAAGTCAAACGCCCCTTAGCATATAAATGCACATTCAAGTTCTATCTATCAATTAGTAGCTAACATGATCTTATACACTTAGTTACATGAACATGGCTACCAAATTTCATCATAACATTCAAAACTCATTTCAATCATGTATGAACAAGTTCCCAAATCATTTAATTTGTTTGAGTGCCTTGTTTCTATTATCAAATATGATGTTTTTAAACATAACTTATCATCATCTTTACTATTATATCAAAACCCACTTCCTAGTTTACTTGTTAATCACATACAAGTGATATTACTTCAAGTTCTTCATAATTTCACCATATCTAACAAAACCCACTTCAACCATATATGAACAAGTACCCAAATTCATGGTTAAATCGAACA